>APFE030641089.1:1902-31706 GCA_000404065.3 Pinus taeda | reverse complement strand
GCAATAAAGTTGGCCAAGAACCCAAATTTCCATGATCGTACAAAGCATATCAATACTAAATATCATTTGATCCGACATCATGTTGAGGCCAAAACAATCCATCTCCGCCATTGTTCCACAAATGAGCAAATTGCAGACATCTTCACCAAAGCGCTTGGAAGAGAAAAGCTTGAAAGATTCAGAACGATGCTTGGACTGACCAACATCCCTTCAGATTAAGGGGGGGAATGTTGACACCTAATCCTCAGTGATTGGGGAACTGAATGTGAACAGTCATCGAGAAGATGAACTGAACAATCACATTCATGTATATATTAGATAGTTGGCTAAATGAATAAACGCATTAGTTTTCTGGAGTTACTCCTGGCCTGACAAATTCTTTACTACCACAAGTGCTTATGGAACACCATTCTGTCACGGTTCTGTATCGTATTAAAAGCGAACATAACTCATGTTAAGGATATTTAAACAGTTAAGTTAGTGTCAGTTATAATTTACTAATATTTTTGGTGGAATAGTTTTTTAATTTTACATTTTTAAAATTTCTGGTTAAAAATATATTTTAAGAATATAAAAATTTAAATATTCACATTTTTTAATTCATGTCATATTCAATTTTTAAATTATAAGTTCACATCATTTTTCTATTTAAAATATAATTTTTTAATTTAAATGAGAAAATAAACCTCTCACATCATACTCCCATCTAAATATTTGTTCGAAAATAAGAAATGAACACTTAAACCAGAATACCCTCACTGATGGTCCTTCATCGTGACATCTTATAGTTTGGCATAAACATCATGCATACATATTGCAACAGACACAAACACACACACACACACACACACACAGAGATATATAATATATATATATATATATATATATATATATATATATATATAAATATATATATATATATTGGGTCTCTTTCCTTTTCGAACTTCATCAAATTCTACATATCTTTCTTCGAAATATCCTACTAAGATCTCTTTGTCTTTGGATGTTGATTACTTTTTTCCATGGTTTCATATTCGACGATCTCTTCCTTCCTTTATTCACACATCTCATTCCTAGGAATTTCCAATCGGAATTCCTCCAGTTAATATCAACCACCTCATATTACATATGAGGACATATTATGTTGAGTTAATCTAGTGAATAGTTGATCTGTGCATTGTTGCATCCATTTGAGGGAGGATATCCTTCATTTTGATTACACTCTCAAGATAGAGCATCGATCCCTACTACCTACAACTATATGAGATGATTCTACAATATTGAATGTAAGCATACATACCTCATTTTCATTTGGGTCAACCATACTTCATGTAGCATCTTTCTTGATTGAAAGATCTCCAATCCCATTATCTGCTTCACCTTTTATGTTATCATACCATCATCGCATGAATTCCACAAGTTTGGAATCGTTGATGAAACACTTGCTTCCGATCATGATTGGTGAACCTTTCGATGAATATTGCATTAGAGAATATTGAGGATCTAAAGTAACCCTATCAACAAATGTTTCATTTTAATAGATGCAAGATAAAAATTGTAGTAAATGACCTTTTAACTTATGTTTTTAATGATATTCCCAAGGGCTATATCCTTTAATTACAGATATTTTAACCATTTTTCATGCATCTCTATGTTGACGTCCCGAGCTCTTTTTTTCAATGCTTCTATGGTGCCTTGATGCATCATATTATTTTACTTAGTGCATCATGAAAGCCATATCTTACAACAGAATACCTAGGAATTTGAAACGAACTTATGTTAGGAAGAATATCTTAGTAATAGAGATCTCCTTCTTCGTCTTTCTTGGACTTCTCCTTTTCAACATCCTATACTTATTTCATTATATGGGATTCTTCTCTTCCACCTTTCTTATTGTCCTTATTGGTCTTAGGACAATATCTTTTGTAGTGTAAATATGCTTGACACCCATATCATTAAACCTTAGCCATGTCCCTTTTATTTTTCTGAGATGCAGCCTTTCCACCTTTTCTCCTTGTCATTGCAGCATAAGCTTGATTTTTCTCACCTCCTCCCACATCATATTTGCCCTTTAGTCAAGATTCTTCAATTTTTCACAATGACCACATATCCTAGAATGGAGCATCTTCTTTCTTCCCATAAATACTTGAAGTAAAGGTACCCCACTCCTTTGGTTGTGCATTTAATAGAACTGTAATTATTTCTTTATCAGAAATGACTTTTCCCAGATTTTGTAGTTGATCCTAGATTTAAGATATCCTCATAAAGTATGATGCTATTCCATATTCCCTTGACATTTCCAGCTTGTAGATTTCTTGTCTTAATGAGAAGACTTCTCTAGTAGTGCTTACACTATACAAATCTACCAATTCTTCATAGATTTTTTTTGAAGTTTCGAGTTTAGATACATCTGGGATGAGGTGATCATTGATGGATTCTATGAGAATCCTTTGAGCCCTAACTTTCCCTTTCATATACTTTGAAAGAGCCTAAGAATCTTCCTATCTAGTTTTAGTGATAGATCCTTTGACATGTTCCATAACCTCCTTTTCAATGAGATTCAGATCCATCCTCTTCTTCCATGCAAGATAGTTTGAACCCCTAATCAATTTGTTACTTTCCTTGGAAAAACATATTTTGACATGTTCAGATGTGGATATAAATATACTTACTTGATAGGATGCTCCTTCTCCTTACTTCTTTCTTGATGTTGATGATGATATAGAGAAGAGAAAAAATCTCTTTGATGAAGATAGTTTTCTTCAATAATGATCCTTGATCTCACAGAGAATGAGATTCATTTCGATGGTAAAGTCTTGTTGATGAATATCAATGATGACTTCTTGATGATGTCTTCAATGGTATGAATCTAGGGTTTTAATGCTTCATTGTAGATCTTGACTCTAAGATGATTTTCACTTTGGTGTCTTCCTTGACATTTGATCCACGAGTATCCCTTGAAAATATTTCCCTTCTTGACTTAGTCACCTTACCTCTAAAACCATGCTAATAAATCTAGGGCATCGAGATTAAGTAATTTCTCTTCTATTAGTACTTACTTGTTAATGTTTTTTTCTTTCTTAGATTAGGATCTTCCTTTACTTAGATTATTAGTGTTCTTTTTCATCCAATAACAACCAATGCCTAAACCATAAAGAGGCAGGAGACATAACATATAGGCTATCATTAAGAACCAAAACCTCTTCTTCTTAAGAGGAAAACCCGAAAACATTCTTCTTCTTATAGAGACTTTAATTTACGAATACCAAGACAAAGACCCTTGACCTATTTTCCATTTGCAAGACCAAGACACAAAGCCTGCTTTATGAGATCATTAGTCAATGATATTCAACCTTCTCCTTCTTCCTTCTTCTCAACTGCCTTTCAACTTTGACTACCTTCTGCTTCATAACTTCACTACTTTTGACCTTCTTGAAATAGGCCTTCTTTTCATAAAAACTCCTAGCTTGCCTCACCTTCCTCTTAGACTTTTCCTACTTCCAACTCAGCTACTTAAGAGGACTGTAATTTCTCTCGGTTATTTATGCAGCGAATATATTCTTCCTTCTTGACACGTGTGTCCCAAAGCATACCCCAAAAACATATCCATATAATAGCACAAACATCATTCTCCCTTTGCTTCAGTTTGTTAGTTACAAGACTGCCTTTCTTGACCATTTCACTGATCTTCGCACAACTTACTAACTTTAGAACTTGGCCGGAAAATACTTTCTCTAAAATGAGGTCGAGTGGCCTATTGATAGTTTCTTTCCATGATAATAAGCCGACATGACTTGGAGATGAGATGGTGTGTCTTTTGGAGAGATATTATTATTCCTTTTGAATCCAACTTGAAGGGAGATGTCTGTACTTGTCTTGGAGGGATATTTTATACTTATTTAATGACATATAAAATGTAACATGCCCAAGAAGGGTCCTTCATACATGACAAAGACTCAAATTGACTTTTGTCACTAGATAAAAAATCCTAAAGTCTCACAATGGGAGCCATCACTAAAAATAAAATTCCTTACTGATGAAACCCATGAGACAAGCATTACAATAATAATTTTAATTTTCTTCTTTATGTCAATTATATAAATCACAATTCCACATGTCATTATGAAGACTGAACAAAGTTACACTTTTCAGTAATAGGCACATTCTATAACACAATAAGAGGGTGATGTTTAATTATGTCCATGCTCAACATGGAGTTGATACAACAATAATCTCAACCTCATTATGTCACTTGATTTGTTGTCAATATTATAATTTGTAAAAATATTTCATTCCCTCTAAGTAATAAATAAAATATTTTTGTTACACTACGATGGAGAACGGTAAGGCCTCGCTGTGCTCTACAATTGAAGGGATAATTGACAATGGGGTTGTGTATCATCTATATCTAGAGACTCTACACTATGCCTGATGGGTTAGGGAACCTTGGGTTTTCTCCCCTCTTACCAGATCTAAACTTTCTAACGTCTGTGAAAGAGGGTTGAATATTTTCCTTTTTATCGATTTTTTGGTTTCTTCTAGATTTTCACCTATTAAGCTACAACATAGCTCAAACAAATTTCTCCTCTATGATGTTAGCAGGAGGATATATGCATCCATAACCACACCTGCCAGGGTCTCCCAACAAATCATCGGGGTTTTTATTTTTTCCATTGTAGATGCTCGAATGTCCCAAGCATTATCGGAGAAGAAGAATCCCTATACATTGATAAGCCAATGCATGCTAGATCTATCCTTACAATGGTTGGCTCGCATAGATCCAAAGATATTTTCACCTTTGTCACCTATCTAAGGAGATCCGCTTCAAAAACATAAACAAGGGGCCGAATGCAACACAATGATATTCATCCTTTCTACAAATGACAAATCTATTCTTGAATGTGATTTATATATGCATGGGAAAAGTAAAATTATAGGATCTACACATTTGATTCATATTCATATGAAGAAGGGATTGGAGCTCGATGCAGTCTTATGGATTTCGTGGAACTGAACTTCTCGATACTGTATATGGGATGCAGAAACCCCAACACTTTGGTGACAACCCTAGTCGCAGACACGTGCACTGTAGGGTATAAAAACCTTATTGCTACCCTATCAGATCTAGGATATAGGTTGATATTGGGAGTATCTAATTCTAAAAAAGACGGATGGGGCCCTAATCTAAGGTCTTTTGAATGATTCTCATTGGATCTGCCCTCAAACTTAATAGATCATAAAGCATCAATTATATTGCAGTCGATGTATGTAGCCGCAATGCAATCCCCGCTATAGGAAACATAAACATCATACATCACTGATAAGAATTGTGAAACATATGATATCTGAGAGAAGAAAGAAGAAAAATCCTTCCAAATTTTCTTAAAATCCCTTACTAGTAACACATCATTACTTTGGGTACATGATTCTCACAAGGTATTTCAATTGAAGCAAAATATCATGCAAAATCTGGGCTATCCATCACACTTGAAAAATCTAATTTGTGGTGGTAGGTTACTACAAGATGAACACAGTCTACATGAATACAACATTTTACTTGCGACCACCATCATCCTCAATCAAAGATTGAGAGGAGAAGCAATGGGATCAAGTAAATTAAAGGGAGTAGGAGGTGTTGTTGGATGTAGCTTACCCAAAGGTACATAACCTAATCAAGAACACATAAATATTGGAATCTCCTTCAAAAACAACATCCAAATGAAACCATCAGCTACAATGAAATCAAAACAAACGCATAATATTCCCAACCCCTAAATAGTGGAGCAAGAAAATTATGTCTCAGAACTGATAATAGATATTCCAAAAACAAGCTATCCCTACACTACCTATGAAACACAATCCATCATCTGCGGATTCAATAGCTTATTGCCAAGACCAATGGATCTTCACTAATTAGATAACAAATTGCGAAATACACCTCTACTCCAAAGGTTTCTTCATTTTAAAGTTTGCATCATCAGAGCAATGAGAAGTTATCCTTCAAGAAGGCCACTATTTTTGGGGATTGACGAGAATTTTCATTATTCCATGGTTTCCAGATTTCCATGCTAATAACATGATTGCATCAAGAATGTCGGTTTGCATTAGGCTAAATAACCTTCCGCTACATTTCTAGCATAATCAAGTTCTAGTAGGCATTGGGAATATCTTAAGACGATTAATAAAGACAAAGATACAAAGGATGAAAGAGTGAATCTATGCTTTTGCATGAGTATGTGTGGGCATGGACCTCATTGAAGGCATAATGGATCGTATTCAACTATCACACAACAAGCAGAGCTGGACCCAATTCCTAGATTTCGAGAACACAACCTTCAAATGTCGAATATGCCAACAAACAAGACATATACAAAATGTGTGCCCTGATACCAAGAAAGAGCAATGAATGAAGAAGAAACTGGGGAAGCAACCCAAAGGATGCCAATATTCCCCAAATGAGCCATATGAGGAAGAGGAAGAAGTAGAAAAGGATCCCATCCCAAATGTGGAAGAACAAAATATAGAAGAAAAAGAAGGAAAGGGGGAAATATGTCAAGAACCATCTGAATTACAAATCACTAAGCAGCTTATCAGGATACCTGAAGTGAAGGACAATGGAGGAAACAAAGGTCATCATGCATATGATCATTCAAATTTAGAGAAGAAAACCTAGAGAATATAAGGGAATCAGCTAGCTATTGTTTCATCCATGCCATCTGAAGAATAATCACGGAAGGTGGAAAAGAAGAAATGGAGAAAAGCTTAACTTTTTCTCTTAATCTGTTAGTTGATTGTTATGTATGAACTTCTAATCATTAGTCTTTGGCTAGATGATGGATTGCTTGCAAGCGTCTACAACATGTAATTTTGTTTTCATTAATAAAATTACTATTTTTTCCTTGGAAATAAATAAAATATTTTGGTATCCAATATAATTTCATATCAACCTTAAAATTTCAAAAAAAATATGAGTAAGATATTTAAACCTTATACTTTTCAAAAATATTTCAATACAAGATTTTAATAAACTATATTAAGATCCATCTTAACTACTTTATGTAGATATCTATAACTAAAAATAAAATATTAAAATATCATATTTTAATGTTGTATATAATGAAATATTTAATGTTAAAAAAAAAAAGAAAATAATTGAAAGCTAAAAATAAAATAAAAAATATTATGAAATTCCTAGTAAGAATAATAAGAGTGATATGTGTAATTCATTCACTTCATAATATAAAATTAATATGTGACATCTAAAAATATTGATGATAATAAAAAATCCAATGTGAGTTATCAATAAAATATTTTAGTATGCAAGATTAAATAATATTAAAGTGTCGTTCAAAATATATTAACAAAAAAATAATTTTAATATGAACGATGTAGTCCATAGATAAAATGCTGCAATGCACATGTTATATAAAATGTTTTAATGACAAATATATATATATATATATATATATATATATATATATATATATATATAATATATATATATTAAAAAATAGTCCTATTATTTACATTTTGGTCTATTTTTAAGTGTAATTTTTAAAATTATATAATATTCAAAAATACAATTTAAACAATGCAAAAATTATATACAGCATATGCATATATTATATATATATATATAATATATATATATATATATAGATATATATATATATATAACCACCATTACAAATTTAATTCGATCTATCAAAACATATAACTTTTTTTTCAAAAAATTTATTTAAATAAAATTTTCACCTAAAAATAATCTCTAATTCATGCAAAATCCTTATGTAAAATAAGTAAGCCCAATCCATACATAAAATAAAAAAAATAAGTCATCAACTGAAAACTCGATCCAAACATAAATATTTTTGAACATTAGACCTGCGCTACAGGGTTGATTGGTTTTGCTTTAGAAATTTATCCTCCACCGCCTCCCATCATTTTTGTACGTGCAAAAAATCATCCTTGTCATGGAGCAAAAATCAAAATTGTTATAAATGAGAACTACCATTATTCTCATGAAGCAAAAATCAAAATTCCTATAAATGAGAACTATTCTATGTTGCCCATTTATTTTTTCATATTTTTAATATCATTAAAATCACACATTTTTTTAATATTAAATTACCTAACATAGAAAATTATGATCAAAACTATTTTATAAACTATCGATAAATAACAAATTTCATAAAATATTAAGTACAAAAGACTCCAATTATTCATTTCGATTAAATAAAAGAGTAAATTGATGTGGAGAAAACCTTTTCCAAGTTTTAATAAGTATATCCATACATGAAGCGGGAGCCAACAACTACTCCAGCCTAGGAGCACATACGGTTAAGCAAAGGGAGGTTGCTCGACAACTATTTAAGGTTGATGGCTTCTCATCCTGTGTTTGAATATCCTGTGTACAATATTCAAATGATGGAATTCTAGGGTCTGTTCTACACGCCTAAGCTTCATGCTAAAGCTCACAAGTAGAAATAAGAATGAACAGAAATGAATAACAGGTGCAACATTGTGTCCCTTTCTTCTTGTTAAATAGATTTTATAGTTTTCAGAACTCTACAAAAATTCATTGCTTCCTGCTAAAGCACAGAAGTAAAGATAAGAATGAACCGAAACAGAAACAGAGGCAACATTGCATTCCTTTCTTATTATAAAATAGATTTTATAGTTTTTAGAATTCTCTAAAATTCATTGTTTATAAAGATATCAATATTTCTTTTAAAAAAATTTAAACTAATCACGGCCAAAAATATTTTATTTAAAATAAAAAATAATATATTTAATTAATTAGAAAGATTATACACGAATCACCATAGCTAACAAGGAATACCTATCAACCATACCTAACAAGGAAATACCTGCGTTTAAATATAGTTTAATAAAACAAAAAATAACAAAGACAAAAATTTCTTCATAAAAATAAAGAAACTAATAAAACATTTAAAAACCTAACACTTAATGTAATAAAGGTGATATATGTTTAGCTTAAGCATAGCTTAATGAAACTAAAAACGACAAATATAAAGAATTCATCACAAAAATGAAACGACTAATAAAATATTATACTGTTGAATGTCATCACAAAAAATTAAGAAATATGATTAACTAATTTTAATTTATATATATAATATATATATATATATATATATATATATATAATGTCTATAATTAAATTTATTAAATATGTCTTTAATTTAATAATAAGTCACCTTAAATTGAAAATATTGTGGAAAAGTTTATAATTAAAAATAAAAAAGACAAAAGACAAAAATCAAAAATAAAAAAGTCAAATAAAAAATAAATAAAACTAAAAACAAAAAATTAGTAATTAATAGAAATGAAAGTTACTAAACAAATCTCAACCAATCACCTTATAAATAAATAAATTTGAGTAATAATAGAAAATACTAAAAATTGAGTTTCTACTATTACAAGATAGATAAATGTAATAATTTTTCGGTCAAAAAAATACCCTGTCAAAAAAACTAAAGGCATTATACCATACCTACCATAAGTATAATATTAAGAAATATACAACAATCTTTAAAAATCATTAAGCTGTCTTTTAATCTCTGTGGACACAGTTGAAAGAGAAGTTGTATAACTGACCCTCAGAGAGCCCAACAATCACTTCTCGAATCCGGCAATCTCTAAAACTAATTTTACTCTAAAACTAAATTACAGTTTTTGGTGAGGAAAATTGCAATTTCTAGGTGGAACTAAATTCACAAAAAAAAATTACTTCCAAATTGAGAACCGACAAAATGAGTACCCTTATCCACACTTATAAGAAGCAGCCTAAGTGAATGAATAATTAATTTATCTTGAAATTAGAAATTTATGCAGTCTTCCAGTATGCTCTACATAGTGATTGAAAAATGTTTTATCTAACCGCGTGAAGATACCAAAAGCATGGAAGTGCACCCTGCATAGTAAGTGAAAAATATGGTTTCTCCTAGCGCGGAAAGAAGCTAACATTCTGTTGTCTCCTTACTTCCAGCTAAAACTTAGAATTAATCCACCGATTGGCGGTCAAACATAGCATTTCAGAGGGGGACACTATTTTGATGTATTAATTCTTTACTACCACAAGTGCTTATGGAACACCGTTCTGTCGTGGTTCTGTAACGTACTAAAAGCGAACATAATTCATGTTAAAGATATTTAAACAGTAAATTAGTGTCTGTTATAATTTACTATATTTTGTGGAATAGTTTTTTATTCTACAATTTTTTTAATATGAAATAGTTGAAATAGCTTTTAACTTTACATTTTTGTTAATTATTTTTTAAATAAAATTTAAAAAGGTATTAGGTATATATTGTGTGGAATAGTTTTGATTTTACATTTTTTTAATATGAAATAGTTGAAATAGCTTTTAACTTTACATTTTTTAATTAATTTTTAAATAGAATTTAAATGGGTAATAAATGAAGACTAAAATCCATATAACAATCTAACGATGTCCGTCCTGTTTGAACTATGCTCGTTTCCCTCCTATTTTTATCTTTAATTGTTTTAAAATGTAATAATAACAAAGAAAACTAAGATACACATAAACAACCTAACTTAGACTTGATAGGTAACTTATTCTGACTGATAATAAAACATGATTAAATAAAAAAGTTACCCATATCATATCATTCTTACGAACTTTTCTCCTTCTTTTCTTGTCTGCGGTCCTTTCATGTCGATCGTTCAAGTCCACCAAAATGTATTCTAAAGTCATGATGCGATGGTAATGTATTCTAATCAAATGAAAGTTTAAACCATCTTAGTAACACATTTATATTTCGTTAAAGGATAATTTTTATTTGACCGGTTTACCTTATTCCATTCATTAATGAAACCAAGTGTATTCATATTGCGTTCTTATCTAACTAAAGTTTCCAATCAACCTTAAGTTTCCAATCAACCTTATTAGTCTGTGCGTTCAGCAGGATTCTAAAGATCCTTCGATCGTTGACCACGCCTTAATTCATTTTTTTAACATATTTTTGGCTTTCTCACATTTTAACCAAAGTTTACCGCGCCCAATTTTATTCACACAAATTTTAAACAAAGATTGTGGGTGGGAAAACATTTTACCTCTTCTTACAGTCCCCATGCAGAAAGATTACAGCACTAGCGTTTTACCCGAAGTTTGGTGGATGTTGAAAAATTTAGGCAATATGTTTTATTCCAACTATGGTGGTTGAGGCAAAGTTTATTTATATTTAAAGTTTTGTATCGAATACACAAGTTTAATAGATTTCATGTAACACTGGAACTTGTTGCACTCCCTCTATTCTTATAATTTCTTGATGCCAGTTATTTGCTGGAAGAGGAGAGGAGTCTCATTTAGAATTTGGTTGCGGTAAGGTAAGTTTTATGAGAATTCATTGAGAATTTGGTTGAGGCAAGGTATGTTCGGTTGCCGTAAGGTAAGTCTCATAAGAATTCACTCGCGGCAAGTAACGTCTTATGAAAATTTAGTTGCCTAAACATAAGCCTTATGTTGTGCAGAGACTTAATACAACACAAGAAATAACTCATTGCAAAAAAGAGTAAAAGAAAAAAGGATATAGTAAATTTACGCATAATGTTTAAGACCACATCATAACATAACATATTCTTGATTATAACTTACGATCATAACATAACATACTCTTGATTATAACTTACGACAAAACAGATTAAAAGAAAAAAAGTTGTGGTAAATTTACTCAAGAATGTTTAAGACCACATCATATAAAACATAGGAAATATATTCGCGTGATAAATGGAGGTTGTAGCTCCAAGTGAAAATGCAAAAGTTCATTCAAGAATGTTTAAGACAACATCGCAACCTAACATACTCTTTATTATAATATAAAACATAGTAAATACATTAGCTGCAGCTCCAAGTGAAAATACAGAAGACTTTGTGCGTTTTAATCATCACTCGTTGCTAGGTAAATGTATCCCTCGGGAGTAAATGTCTATAAAACTCTATAAAACTTGTTTTCATGAGCCCACCAATATTTCCTCCAAGATTTTCTCCTCACAAACTCTCGCTCTCTAACTTGCCCAACTATACAAATGACTTTTACATCCATATTTTTCTCAACATACAAATTTGACATTAATACATGACAGAACAAATAATTAATAAGAAGCATGGGCCATTTGACATAGTAATTGCTTTTCTAAAAACATCACTACTGTGTTCTAGAATCGTGAGCAATGTATCTCTATCAGTCCTTCAGCTTGCAAACAAAATCACAACCTGCAAAAATACTTCTGCCAAATATGGTTGTTGTCATGGTGTTTAACGCGATGTTTGGGATTAATATTTCCAACATGTTCATCCACTTGTCACTTTTCCCTATATCACACAACCCTCCTTCCTTTGAAAGATGCATTCTTTGTCTTTCCATCTTTCTACAAAAACAATTCATTAGCGTCTTGCCTGGTTCTCTTCTTCTTGCAGAAATAATTCTTTCACCAAAAAAAACTAAAAATTCCTAACATTAATGTAAGGTGCAAACCCTTAAGACAAATTGCCACAAACAAATTTGCTAGAGGCTACAATGCACTAGAACGGATGGATTCAAGAAGACATTAATTCAATATGGAATGGAATAGGCACATGGCTAGTGCAGTTCTTTCCCGAATGTGTGACTCGCCTAGTGAATCTTAGAAGTCTGGATGTTGCTTCAAATCACCTCAAATCTCTCCCCAGATCTATTAGCTTACTCAATAACATTAAAACCCTAACTATTTCTTAGAATATGCTATACAAAATTGCAAGCAAGTTCAAAGTTATTTTTTTATATTGATTCTCTTAGTTCTTTTGGGTAATGGATATGTAAGTTAATACAGTTATATGATATGAATTTCAACCATTTGGAAGCACCACCAGGGACGTTGGAAGAGTTGATTGCGAATTTCGACCATTTGGAAGCACCACAGCGTATGGTGGGTTTTAATTTGACGAATCTTGGATTTTAATTTGACTAATCGAAAGAAGTTATCTATACATTGAAATAATATAAATGATCTTCTGCCATCGATCCCCTACTTGAGATATCTGTGTACTCGATGTCCATTTGAACAAACTAAGACATCTCCTCGAAGACACTCATCATCCTAAAAAACTGGAAGTCTGTGCAAGAAATTTCATCATCCGGTGGATATACCAGAATCGATAGGTCATCTAGCTTGCCTGATGGAGTTAGATGCAATTTACAACAAATCTCCATCTTCGTTAGAATGGAACCCTATGGTTTTTCCTCTAAGTGAAATAGTACAACACAACGTAGAAGTGGTCAAGCATTACCTAGGCAAACAATTAATGAAAAATAATCATATCAAGGGCCAGATGGAATTTCATTTAGAATTCTATACTTTCAAAGAGTTTTCCTTACCTTGGAAGCATCTTGTAAGCAATTTTTCTAGTTGATATAGCACTTGAAGGGATTGAAGCCTCTGGAATTTCAGAGACCTTTGGAAATTTTGAGCTCCTTTGTCTTGAAAATTGATCAGAGCAAGTGAAATCATGTCTAAACCAAACCAAGGCCTTGCATCCTGAGACTAATTTTTCGTAAAATCCTAATTATTTACTATGTACTTCACTATTGTGCATATAAATTGCGTTTATAAATGATAGTCCCTATGATAACTGCACCACCTTGATCACTAGAAAAGGAATGAGCCTATACTCGTATAGTCCGAGGACCAACAAAGTTGTTGTTTTACTATGCAAATCCTTGCGGCCATTATCCTTCACTTATTTCCACCGAAACAATGATTTCTACCGCAGCAATGGTCTTCATGGGCATGGACCATTATATGAACTTCTAAAAAAAGTTGTATATCCCCTGGGACTCTCACCTCCAATTATCAGACCTGGCATTCTCCAAGGCAAGGAATTAGGAAATAGTCACCTTACATTTTGTTTATCTTCAACATGACATTCTTTCTAATTTATTTTTCCTTTTCCAAAAAATAGAATTGTTAAGGCTTTATCTCAGAAAAGCGTGAGCAAGGAAAAAGCGGGAACTCCACCGAACTAATGGACAAAGATTGACATGGAAAAATGCTAAGAGATCAACTTAATCTCTTCCTATTCAAGTCAAAATAATTCGAATCCATAGGGCTTAATTTGGCTCAAAATCACGCAGTATTACCCTAAATACAAGTTCAATGGTAATAAAAAAATCCTGAAATGGATTATGTCAAAAATATCTTCATATTATGGGGTAGAGCGGGGTTGCAGTTGTCACGCCCCCAATTCTTTTTCGTTAAATTGGTTGGGTGCAGCACTGCCTAAGTAATTAACATCTTTCATTGTTATCTTACTTTACGAACTACTCCTTAACATTCATCTTTATTTATCAATAACATAACATTGATGTGCAGAATCCATTAACATCAAAATATAGAATAGCAGCATGAACACATTCATATGTAAGTAGATCTTTAATTATATAAGAGAGATTTTTACAAGTGATTGGGAGTTATACTCGACCGGTGTTACAACTAAGTCAGGTGCCCACCCATGCAAGACTGCACAGTGGTCTCACACTTCAACCTAACAACAATACAATACATGAGTTTTTGCCAAGGCAGGCGGGCACGCCCGTGCACGACCCTCACCCGAGACACAACCAACTCGTTCAATTTTTTGTGGACGAGCACCCTCACTAACCCACCACCCATGCCTTCAACCTTCATGCCAAGACCTTGTAACTGTGCCTGACAGGCGAGCGCATAGCCCGCACCTTGCCGCAGCTACCACCTTTGCTCACACCTTATGTTGATGACTGAGTCTGAAAGTTCGATGATGGAATGCTATCCTTTGTCTACATATATATACATTGCCTATCATGGAGGTCACTCCCTCGACCGACCCTCCACACTCCTCCAACCATGCGCTATATGTAATTAATCGTGTCACCTTTGTGTGGTTAGCCCACCCATGGTGCAAGACTGCCCACCAACCTCACCCACTTTTAAATTCATTCTTTGGTCTGCTAGCACGACAAGCTCCCCAACTCACCATATAAGTGTGGAATGCCAATCCTTCCCCACACATAGGTATAACGCCTCATCCTTTGGTCGCTCCATCACACTTTTTCTAATTTGGTTACTTCGCACGGTTGGGGGAAGGCGCACCCGGTTGACTCACCAACTGCAGGGCATTACATCCTCCCCCACTCGAAATCATTGTCGCCCTTGACAATCTCGACTTCCTCAGTATCTTCCGTTCATAGTTTTCAATCTTCCTCTTCCATCTCCAAAGTGAGTCCTCCGATTCCCAACGTTCCTCTTCCGGTGCATTCTTCCACCTGACAAGATACTCCCATTTCATGTGGCAACCAATCCCTGTAGTTCTGTAGCTCAAAATATTATCCAACTCCAGTCCTGCCTTCTCCAAAATCCCGGCCGGTCCTCTAGGTGGTTCAAATCTCTCTGGATGATCAGCATCAAGTCTACATCTCTTCAACTGACTCATGTGAAGAAACAGTGCTTCATGTGCATATGGTGCGGAAGCTCCAGCTCATAAGCAACTTCCCCCGCTCTCTTCTTCACTCGAAATGGTCCCATATACTTCCATGTCAATTTGCTCGTAGTATCCTTGGCTGGCTAAAACTTCTCCCCAGTAATCATGAGAAACACCATATCTCCCACATTGAAGTGTACATCCTGTCTTCCTCGATCAGACCATTTCTTCATTCTGCTTGTAGCTTCATGCAAGCGTAATTGTGCCAACTCCAAGGTCTCATCGTAAGCCTTCATGAACTTCTTCGCATGAGGACTCCTCAAAAAACCTCCTATCACTATGGTATGCGGTTCAACTGGCATCTATCCATTCACCAACTCAAATGGACTGTACCTTGTTGCAGAACTCTTTTGAACATTGTAGCTGAACTGAGCAATATCCAAGAGTTCAGGCCAATTCTTCTGATCAACCGTCACATAATATATCAAGTAATCCTCTAGCAATGCGTTGATCCTCTCGGTCTGTCCATCTGTCTGCAAATGGTAGCTCGAACTCATCAATAACTCTGTCCCGACTAACTTGAACAATGTGGTCCAAAATCTGCCTATAAATTGTGGATCTCTATCTGACACGATGCTTAATGGCATCCCCCAATACTTCACTATGTTCTTAAAGAACAACTCCGTAGTCTACTCAACTCCACAAGGCATCTTTGTTGGAACAAAGACAACATACTTGGAAAAACGATCAACCATGACCATAATCCCATTATACCCCTGAACCTGTGGCAACTAAGAAATGAAGTTCATTGAGACACTCATCCATGGCCTCTCAGGAATCGATAAAGGCTGCGATAGTCCTCCTTGCCTCTGATTATCCGATTTGTCTTGCTGACAAATGATGCACATATGTACATACTCCTCCACATGCTCTCGCATCTTCTCCCAAAAGAATCCTCTCTCCAACAGTGCCAAAGAATGATGTTGCCCTGGGTGGCCAGCCCACGGTGAGTCATGGCACTCCTTCAAAAATTGTCTCCTGATTCCAGATGACTTTGGAACATAGAGTCGGTTTCCAAAGAACAAGAACCCGTCCCATAGAAAGAACTTTTGTGTCTTCCCCTCCTTTATTTGCTTCCCCTCCTTGATCTTATTATGCATCTCTCCTGACATTGGAATTCAACTCCTACTCCTTTCTGCCCGGTCTTCTCCTTCCAATGCTGCAATTTGTCCCTTCGTAATAAGGGCATCTACTACCACATTGTATCTTCCTGGTCTATACTTGATAGTCATGTCGAAGTCTGCCAAGAAGTCCTGCTAACAAGATTGCTTTGTAGAAAGCTTCGGTTGTGATGCAAAATAACTTGCTGCAACGTTGTCAGCCTTGACAACAAACAACTTCCAAATCAGGTAATGCCTCCACACATGAAGACAATGAATGATCACAATCATCTCCTTCTCATGAACTAGATACCTTCGTTCTCTATACTGCAACTTCCCACTCTCATACGCCACCGGATGCCCATCCTGCATAAGAACCTCTCCTACGGAAAAATCCGAAGCATCAGTGTGTACCTCAGACGGTCTCTCAAAGTTAGGCAACTTCAGTATTCATGTTGTAACCATCATCTTCTTCATGTCATCAAATGCCTTTTGACATTTATCCATCCAATTCCACCTCTTGTCTTTCTTCAAAAGGTCTTTCAGCGGTGATGTTCCCTTGGAGTACTCCTCTACAAACTTCCATTGGTAGTTGATCATGCCCAAAAAACACCCTCATCTCATGGACATTGTTCGGTTCAAACCAGTCCTCAATCACTTTCAATCTGCTTGGCTCCATCTGTATGTGCCCTTGACCAACAATATGCCAAAGGAATGGAATCTCGGTCGGAGCAAACACACAATTAGACTTCTTTAAGAACAACTAATTTGTCTTTAGTGCCTCTAACACCATCGCAAAGTGCTTCTTATGATCCTCCATGTTGTCACTGTACACCACTATATCGTCCAAGTACACTACTACGAACAAATCCAAGTATGGTCATAGGACATCATTCAACGAAGTGCAAAACATAGCAGCAACATTGCACAACCCAAATGGCATAACAAGGAACTCAAAGCTACCATACCTTGTTACCAGCGTGGTCTTATTCTTGTCTCCTTCAGCTATCTGCACTTGATAATAACCATGCCTCAAGTCCAGCTTGGAAAACACTCGCGCTTTCACAAGCTTGTCAAAGCAATCAGCAGCCAATGGCAAAGGATACCTGTTCCTTACCATCTGTTTGTTCAATGCAATGTAATCATAGCACATATGTAGCTCATTTGATTCCTTCTTCCGTTGGAACAATACCGGAGCTCCATAAGGGGACCTTCAAGGTCTAATGAAACCAACATTAGATAACTCCCTTAGCTGTCAATTGAATTCCTCCAACTCAACTCCTGACAACCGATAAGGTGCTTTAGCCGGAGGTTTCTTTCCTGGCTCAAGCTCAATGCTATGCTCCATTGCATGCCTTGGTGGAAGCCTTTTTGGTAGCTCATCAGGCATCAAATCCGCATATTTGGTCACCACCTTAGAAATCTCGCTTGGAACAGGTGTCCCCACTCCATCAGCTTCGACTCCCTTGAACATCACCGCATATGTCTCCATATCTGACTCCTTCGTAGCCTTCTCCAAACTTAGTGCAGAAACATGTTGCACCTTGACTTCCCTCCTTTTCTTATGAGTGGGCACAATCCAAGTTTGTGACTGTCCAACCAACACCACCTCATCATAGAAGGGGACAACAATAGCCTTGTTTCCCTTCAAGAAATCTTGTTCGTGTATCATATAGAAGTCATTCATCTCCATCATTGTGAAGTTCAATTAACCCTTCCAGTCTTTTATTTGCACAGGAACTTCATGTGCCAAACCCGCCATTTTAGCTCTAGAGTTCACTGTCTTGACTTCCATATTTGATGGGAAGATCATCAGTCCAACCTCTTTTTCCAACCATGTAGTCATGAAGTTATGAGTGGCCCTCGTGTCCACCAGAGCTTGAATGGTATTACTATGAACCATCAAGTCCACGAAACCCAGACTGTTCATCCATGATTTCTCTGTAAATTTTCCCTACATACATGTCTATTTTCTACGTTCATCAAGCAATGGCTTCACTACTTATGATCCTGCTCTGGTACCACCTATCACGCCCCCAATTCTTTTTTCGTTAAATTCACTGGGTGCGGCACCACCTAAGTAATTAATATCTTCCATTATTGTCTTACTTTACGAACTATGCCTTAACATTCATCTTTGTTCATGAATAACATAACATTAATGTGCAGAATCCATTAACATCATAATATAGAACAATAACATGAACACATTCATATGCAAGTAAATCTTTTATTATGAAGAGATATTTTTACAAGTGACTAGGAGTTATACTCGATCGGCGTTACAACTCAGTCAAGGGCCCACCTGTGCAAGACCGCATGGCAGTATCACCCTTCAACCCAACAACAATACAACACGCGAGTTTTTTCGAAGGCGGGCGGGTGCACCCATGCACGACCCTCATCCGAGACAAAACCAACTCTTTCAAGTTTCAACGGGCGGGGGCCCTCGCACGCCCACCACCTGCACCTTCAACCTTTGTGCCAAGACCTTCTCACCGTGCCCGGCGGGCGGGCACATAGCCTGCGCCTTGCTGCGGCTACCTCTTTTTCTCACATGTTATGTTGATGACCGAGACCAAAAGTTCAATGATGGAATTCCATCCTTTGTCCGCATATATATACATTGCCTATCATGGAGGTTGTGCCCTCGGCTGACCCTCCATACTGCTCAACCCACGTGCTCTATGTAATTAATTGTGTCACCTTTGTGTGGTTAGCCCGCCCATGGCACGGGACCGCCCACCAACCTCGCCCACTTTAGCATTCACTCTTCCGTCGGGCAGCACAACGAGCTTCCTAACTCACCATATAAGTGTGGAATGCCAATCCTTGCCCACGCATAAGTATAACACCTTATCCTTTGGTCGCTCCGTCACACATTTTCTAACTTGGTTACTTTGCATGGTGGTGGAGGGCGCGCTCGGTTGACTCGCCAACCACATGGTCTTACAACAGTGGTTGGAGTAAAGTATACCCTACTCGTGTTCACGCATGGCACTAACAAGATTGATAGTTCACTAAATAGACCTATGGTTTTTTGTTTCTAATTTTCAATGAACCCGTGATTTTTTTTTTCTATTATCACTAAATAAACACGTGGTTTATTTCTCTAACTTTCACTCAAAAGTTGTTTCTTTTTCTATTTCTACAAAATAAACTCTTATTTTTTTCCTTTCTAATTTTCATTTAATGGGTGCTTTCTTTTTCTATTTTCAAAAAATATACGCATATTTTTCGCAAAATCCTGATTATTCATTATGTATTTCACTATTGTGCATATAAATTGTGTTTATAAATGAAAGTCCTTGTGATAATGACACCACCTTGATCACCAGAAAAGGAATGAGCCTATACTCGCGTAGTCCGAGGACCAACAAAATTGTTGTTTTGCTATGCAAATCCTTGCGGCCATTATCCTTCACTTATTTCCACCGCAACAACGATTTCCACCACAACGATGGTCTTCATGGGCATGGACCATTATATGAACTTCTAAAAAATTGTCTGTGATCATGTTGTATATCCTTGGGACTCTTACCTCCAGCCATCAAACCTGCCATTCTCCAAGGCAAGGAATTAGGCAACAGCCACATTAAAATTTGGTTTCTCTTCAACATGACTTTCTTTCTAATTTATTTTTCCTTTTTCAGAAGATGAAGTGAAATTGCTGTTGAGATTTTTGGTTTTAACAAATTGGGCAAAATCTCATGTATGTGACAACAATATGATTTGTTGTTATATTAGCTCTATTTTGTTGGGAAAGAGTTAATGCATCCTATATTTGTGGTGAGAGAATTTATGAGTCAGTTGGATTCTCTTAGCTATAAAATATATGCTCCTACAAATATTAGGATGAGGTAGAGTGTGTGAGGAAATAAATTATTTGTAATCTCCTGATTAATTATAAGATTGTCGATGCCTCTGTTTGGTGGACGTAGCCCAGATTGGTTGGGTGAACCACGTTAAATCACTGTGTCATTTGTGTATGATTTTTTTATTGTATTTGTCTTTTATATTCTACCGCGCACTAGTTTGCTCTAACAATTGGTATCAGAGCATGTTGGAGCGGGTGCGTGCATGCGACAAAGCTGTAGGTGGAGTTTTTTCCAAGCTTCGGCGATTGGCGCGGTTTCAAGCGAAACAGTCGCGCTAATATATTCCAGTGAATGGATTGGCAAGGGTAATTGGGGAATAAAAGCGCCAATTGGCATGGATCGAACCTTATTAGTCACGCCAGGGTGCCAATATCCCGATTGGCGTGGATCCGACGGGAATAATCGCGCCAATTTCGGTACTTAGAGTGATTTTGCTTCTAGCGCTGTTTTTATATTGTTCAGGTAGCGACAAGTTCCTTTCGGCGCGCCAACCGAGGACTGTGTTGGTAAAACTGCAATTTTTTATTATTTATTTTTGTGTAATTTGTAGTTTTGTACAATAGAGCGATTTTTTTGATAAGTAAAGGCAGTACAATAGAAGGCAAAGGCATTTTGTTGTTAGATATTAATTTGATTGATTAACAAGTTGGAATTTGAGATTTTTTTTTGGTTGATACAATATGGTGAAACCTCAGAGTGCTCGTTTCAAGATCGAGAAGTTCAATGGCAAAGACAACTTCGAGATCTGGAAGTTGAAGATGTACGATTTGCTTGTGCAAAAAGGCGTGGCGAAGGCGTTGATGGGCAAAACCAAACAGCCTTATAACATAACAGATGATGAGTGGGACGAGATGGATGAAAGAGCAGTGAGTGTTATTCGGCTATGTTTGGCGGACGATGTTTTGTTTAATATCGTGTCGGAGAAAATAGCTGCTAGTTTATGGACAAAGCTTGAGAAGCTGTACATGACAAAATCCTTAACCAATAGGATTCTCCTGAAGCGACAGTTGTACAGTTTGTGAATGAAGGAAGGTACATCGATTACTAATCTTTTGAATGCTTTTAATACTCTCCTGGTGCAATTAGAAAGTATAGAAGTAAAATTTCCATTAGAAAATAAAGCTATTACTTTATTTTGCTCGTTGCCCGAGTCATGGGATCATATTGTTACCTCTATAAGTCTTAGTTCATCAGAAACCCTTGAGTTTGATGATGTAGTTTCATCTTTATTATCTGAAGAAACAAGGAGAAGGACTAATTTAGAAATCTCTACATCAGAAGCAATGATGGTCAGAGGTCGTTCTAAAGAAAGACGCTTCAGTAGGCAGAGCGACTCACGTTCAAAGTCGAAAGGGAAAAAGAGTAAGGTAAAGTGTTGGTTTTGTGGCAAATTGGGGCATTTGAATAAGGACTGCTGGAAGCGATAGCAAACTTCTAAAGAAGATTCTTTGATAGAGAAAAAGGAAGCAAATACGACAGATACATGTTCAGCATCTGGTTCAGGTATGACTGATGAAGTGTTATCAGTTAATTTGTCAAATCATGATCAACAGTGGTTGTTAGATTCTGGTGCATCAAACCACATGTGTATTCACAAAGAATGGTTTAAGACGTATAAATCAATTAATGATGGAGTCGTGTACATGGGTAATGATGTCACATGTAATATTGTGGGAATTGGGAGTATACAACTACAAATGTTTGATGGGACAACCAAAATGTTAACTGATGTAAGACATGTTCCAGAATTAAGGAAAAATCTAATTTCACTAGGAGCACTTGATACAAATGGATATAAAACTGTAATTAAAGGTGGAGTAATGAAAATTTACAAAGTTATTTTACTAGTTATGAAAGCTAAGATGGTAGGAAATCTATTTCAGTTAGAAGGAAGAACAGGGTCAGATCATGTGTCTATGGTGTCTGAACATGATAGTAGTTCTATTCGCTTATGGCATCAAAGGTTGGGCCATATGAGCAAAAGAGGCTTAAAAATTTTGGCTGATCACAAGTTACTTCCTAATCTAATGTCTGGAAAGTTAGATTTCTATAGACATTGTCTGTTTGGAAAACAAAGTAAGCAAAAGTTTAAAACAGGCAAACATACTAGTAAAGGAATACTTGATTCCATTCAGATGTTTGGGGTCCAGCCCCTACAACCTCATATGGTGGCTCGTCATATTTTGTATTGTTTATTAATTATTTTTCAAGGAAAGTGTGGGTCTACATGTTGAAAAGGAAGTCTGATGTTTTTATAGTTTTCAAGCAGTTTGGAGCATTGGTAGAAAACATCATTGTTAGAACTATAAAATGTTTAAGAACTAACAATGGTGGTGAGTTTACTTCCAAGGAGTTTGAAAATTATTGCAAGGATGCAGAGATCGAGAGACATAAGACCACTGTTTATACTCCTCAGCAAAATGGAGTTGTTGAACGCATGAATCAGACTCTTCTAGAGAGAGCAAGGAGTACGCTGAGTAACGCTAGTTTGCAGAAGGAATTATGGACAGAAGCGGTGGCTACAACTTGTTATGTGATAAATCGATCACTATCAATGACAATAGGTTGCGAGATTCCCCAAGAGGTATGGAAAGGTCACCCTTGTGATTATTCTAGTCTCAGAGTGTTTGGTTGTGATGCATATGCTCTAGTGCCTAAACATCAGCGAACTAAATTAGATCCAAAATCAAAAGGGTATATCTTTGTTGGATATGGTGATGGAACAAAGGGATATAGATTGTGGGATCCTACTGCCACAAAATCATCATCAACAGAGATGTAAAGTTTAATGAATCCTCTCTTGTACAGTTAGATGTAGATAATAAATTGAAACAAGATGATGTATCTGACTTTCAACACATTTAGTTTGAAAGCACTTCTAATGATAGTCATGATGACCATAGCTCAAATACTAATCATGAACAGGTTTCAGAATCAAATCATGAACAAGATTCAGATGTAGATCATGAACAGGTTTCAATTGCTGATCATGAAGAAGTTCCTACACATGGTAGTTAGCCAATTGTGGAAGCACTAGAAACATCATTCAGGAGGTCTACAAGAATCAAACGCCCTCCAAAAAGTATGATGATTATGTTACTTCAGTTGCATTTACCGCTAATGACGATGAACCTCTGTGCTCTCAGGAAGCTGTAGAAGGTTCGAAAAGTGACAAGTGGAAAGCAGCCATGAAGGACGAAATGATGGCCTTAGGTAAGAATGGCACATGGGATCTGGTTGAACTTCCGAAAGCCAGGAAAATTGTGGGATGCAAATGGGTTTTCAAGTTGAAACAGGGTATGAATGATACAGAGGAAAGGTACAAAGCGATGCTAGTCGCAAAAGGGTTTTCTCGAAAAGTAGGCGTTGACTTTCATGAAATTTTTTCACCAGGTGTTAAAATAGTTTCAATTAGAATTGTGTTAGCATTAGTCGCTTTGTTTGATTAGAGTTGCAACAACTAGATTTTAAGACTGCATTTTTACATGGAGATTTAGATGAGGAAATTTATATGGAACAACCGGAAGGGTTTGTTCAGCATCGCAATAAGAAATTTGTGTGGAGGCTCAAGAAATCATTGTATGGCCTGAAGCAGTTGCCACGACAGTGGTACAAGAAGTTTGATTCTTTCATGTTGAGTCAGAAATATGTAAGAAGTGAATATGATCATTGTGTTTACTTTAAGCAATTAAGTAATGGCATATTAATTATCTTAGTGTTGTACGTTGACGATATGCTTTTAGCAAGCAAAACCATAGAAGAGATCAACAGGTTAAAGGCTTAGATGGCAAGGACATTTGATATGAAAGATCTAGTAGCAGCAAGACTGATTTTGGGCATGGAGATTTTTAGAGACAGGAGCAATGGTAAGCTGTGGCTATCACAACAGAAGTATATTGAGAAAATACTCTTGAGGTTTGGTATGAATAATGTGAAGCCTTTGTCAGTTCCTTTAGCTTTCCATTTTAAGCTTTCTTCTAGTTTGTCTCCTAATACAGATGAAGAAAAGGAATATATGTCTCGAATTTCATATGCAAATGTAGTAGGATGTTTGATATATGCGATGGTTTGTACTTGACCATATATTTCACATGTAGTTGGAGTTGTCAGCGGGTATATGGCAAATCCAGGTAAGGAACATTGGTTAGTAGTGAAATGGGTGCTTCGATATTTGAGAGGCACAAGTGATTATTGTATCACTTATCATAAAAGTAGTGAATTTGTTTGCGGATATGTTGATTTCGATTTTGCAGGTGATTTGGATAAGAGAAGGTCAACATCAGGGTATGTCTTTACTCTTGCAGTTGGAGCTATTAGCTGGATATCAAAGCTACAAAACATTGTTGCTTTATCCACTACTGAAGCAGAATACATTGTTGCTTCTCATGCCTGCAAAGAAGCGATTTGGTTGAAAGGTTTGTTTGGTGAGTTTGGTAGGTTGCAGGACAACATCAAGTTATTTTGTGACAGTCAAAGTGCAATACATTTGGCTAAGAATCCGGCTTATGATAGTAAATCAAAGCATATATCGATCAAGTACCATTTTGTAAGAGAGATTATCACTAAAAAGGAAGTATCCCTTGAAAAGGTGCATACAAAGGAGAACTGTGCAGACATGTTCAGGAAACCAATTTTGTTAGAAAAACTACGTTGGTGTTTGGCTTCTCTTGGCTTGCAAAAAAGATAAAAATAATAAAGAAACAAGGTATCAAGCTAATTGTTTTCAAGGTAGAGATTGTTGAGATTTTTGGTTTTAACAAATTGGGCAAAATCTCATGTATGTGACAACAATAGGAATAGGATTTGTTGTTATATTAGCTCTATTTTTTTGGAAAAGAGTTAATGCATCCTATATTTGTTGTGAGAGGATTTATGAGTCAGTTGGATTCTCTTAGCTATAAAATATATGCCCGTACAGATATTGGGATGAGGTAGAGTGTGTGAGGAAATAAATTATTTGTAATCTCCTGATTAATAATAAGATTGCTGATGCCTTTGTTTGTTGGACGTAGCCCAGATTGGTTGGGTGAACCATGTTAAATCACTGTGTCATTTGTGTATGATTTTTTATATTGTATTTGTCTTTTATATTCTGTTGCGCATTAGTTTGCTCTAAAAAATGCGAAAAACTCTACAATGCAAAAATGAATAGAATTGTCAAAGCTTTATCTCACGGAAGCCTGAGCAAGGAAAAAGCGGGAACTCCAATGAACTAAAGGACAAAGATCGACATGGAAAAATGCTAGGAGATCAACTTAATCTCTTCCAATTCTAGTCAAAATAATTCGAATCCACAGGGCTAAATTTGGGTCAAAACCACGCAGTCTTACCATAAATGCAAGCTCAATGGTGAAAAATAAAATCCCAACATGGATTATGTCAAACATATCTTCAAAATGGATTATGTCAAACATATCTTCATATTGTGGGGTAGAGCGGGATTGCAGTCGCTGGAGTAAGGTATACCCTACTCGTATTCACGCATGGCATTGACAGGATTGGTAGCTCACTAAATAGACCGGTGGCTTTTCATTTCTAATTTTCAGTGAACCCGTGTTTTTTTATATCTATTATCACTAAATAAACACGTGGTTTATTTTTCCAACTTTAAGTCAACAGTGGTTTCCTTTTCTATTTCTACAAAATAAACGCGTATTTTTTTTCCTTTCTAATTTTCATTTAATGGGTGCTTTCTTTTTCTATTTTCAAGAAATAAACGCGTATTTTTTCGCAAAATCCTGACTATTTATTATGTATTTCACTATTGTGCATATAAATTGCGTTTATAAATGAAAGTCCCTCTGATAACTGCACCACCTTGAACACTAGAAAAGGAATGAGCCTATACTCGCATAGTCCCAGGACCAACAAAGTTGTTGTTTTGCTATGCAAATCTTTGCGGCCATTATCCTTCACTTATTTCCACCGCAGCAATGGCCTTCATGGGCATGGACCGTTATATGAACTTCTAAAAAAAAGTCTGTGATCATGTTGTATATCCCTGGGACTCTTACCTCCAGTCATCAAACCTGCCATTCTCCAAGGCAAGGAATTAGGCCACAGAAGCCTTGAAATTTTGTTTATCTTCAACATGACTTTCTTTCTAATTTATTTTTCCTTTTCCAGAATATGAAGTGAAAGTGCGAAAAACTCTACAATGAAAAAATGAATAGAATTGGTAAGGCTTTGTCTCAGGGAAGCCTAAGCAAGGAAAGAGCGGGAACTCCACCGAAGTAATGGACAAAGATCGACATGGAAAAATGCTAAGAGATCAACTTAATCTCTTCCAATTCAATTCAAAATAATTTGAATCCACCGGGCTTAATTTGGCTCAAAACCACGCAGTCTTACCATAAGTGCAAGCTCAATGGTAAAAAAAAAAACCCGAAATGGATTATGTCAAACATATCTTCATATTGTGGGGTACAACGGGATTGCAGTGGCTAAAGTAAGGTATGCCCTACTCCTGTTCACGCATGACATTAACAGGATTGGTAAATTACTAAATAGACCCGTGGTTTTTTGTTTCTGATTTTCAATGAACCCGTGTTTTTTTTTTCTATTATCACTAAATAAACACGTGGTTTATTTTTCTAACTTTCAGTGAACGGTGGTTTCTTTTTCTATTTCCACAAAATAAACGCGTATTTTTTTCCTTTCTAATTTTCATTTAATGGGTGCTTTCTTTTTCTATTTTCACAAAATAAACTCATATTTTTTCGCAAATTCCTGATTATTCATTATGTATTTCACTATTATGCATATAAATTGCGTTTATAAATGATAGTCCTTGTAATAACTGCACTAGCTTGATCACTAGAAAAGAAAAGAGCCTATACTCGCATAGTCCGAGGACCAACAGAGTTGTTGTTTTGCTATGCAAATCCTTGCAGCCATTATCCTTCACTTATTTCCACCACAACAATGATTTCCACGGCGGCAATGGTCCTGATGGGCATGGACCATCATATGAACTTCTAGAAAAAGAGCCGTGATCATGTTGTATATCCGTGGGACTCTTACCTCCAGTCATCAAACCTGCCATTCTCCAAGGCAAAGAATTAAGCAACAGTTGCCTTAAAATTTTGTTTATCTTCAACATGACTTTCTGTCTAATTTATTTTTCCTTTTCCAGAAGATGGAGTGAAAGTGCGAAAAACTCTACAATGCAAAAATGAATAGAATTGTTAAGGCTTTATCTCAGGGAAGTCTGAGCAAGTAGAAAGCGGGATCTTCACCGAACTAATGGACAAAGATCGACATGGAAAATGCTAAGAGATCAACTTAATCTCTTCCAATTCAAGTCAAAATAATTCGAATCGTCATGGCGTAATTTGGCTTAAAACCACGCAGTCTTACCATAAATACAAGCCCAATGGTAAAAGAAAATATCCAGAAATGGATTATGTCATGCATATCTTCATATTGTTGGATGGAGCGGTATCGCAGTGGCTAGAGTAAGGTATACCCTACTCGTGTTCACGCATGACATTGGCAGAGTGGTAGCTCACTAAATAGACCCGTGGGTTTTTTTTCTAATTTTCAATGAACCCGTGTTTTTTTTTTTCCTATTTTCACTAAATAAACACGTGGTTTATTTTTCTAACTTTCAGTGAACAGTGGTTTCTTTTGCTATTTCCATAAAATAAACGTGTATTTTTTTCCTTTGCTAATTTTCATTTAATGGGTGTTTTCTTTTTCAATTTTCACAAAATAAACACGTATTTTTTTCTTTATAATTTTCATTTAAGTGGTTTCTTTTCCTATTTCCAGAAAATAAACACGAATTTGTTTTCCTTTGCTAATTTTCATTTAATGGGTACTTTCTCTTTCTATTTTCACAAAATAAACGTGTATTTTTTTCTTTCATTTTCATTTGATGGGTGTGTTCTTTTTCTATTTTCACTAGATGCGTGGCTATATTCTTAAAGCCTTAAAAATACTCTGGGACTGAAATAGAATCATAATTAAATACTTTAGCCTACGAAATAAAATCATAAATACTTACTAATTCCTCTACACAACCAAGGCTAGGCACAAATATGTGAAAACAAGATTTAGTTATCGCTGGCATGTCCTATTAGGTTCTATTTCATTATTGTTGGAATTTAATTCCAACTGCATCACATAAATACTGAACCGAAATCTGATCTTCAACAATTAATTTCAGATTGTTTGGTGCCGCAAAGTCTTTTGATATTTTTGAGCATTAAATTCAGAAATTAAATCCCCTGCAGACAACCGACTTATTTTTGCCGTAAAGGTCATCACCGCCTTCTGCAATGAATACAAAGATAAAGATCAGCAGATATTTTACTTAGTTTATTGTTTAATCAGATATTTATTTTCCTATAAATGTAAACGCACATCAGTCCTGTTTTCTTATGACAAGTAGTGCAAGAGAGGCAGCGTAAGCAGAAAAGAACAACAGTTCTGTTTTCTGTGATTTAGAATAGTAGTTCTGTTTTGTACTTTGAGAGAAAGAGTGAAGGTTAGAAGACTGAATAGAGTATCTTCTGTAAATGCACAGTAGTGCTGAACCTGCGATTTTCTGAGTTAGAGAAAATCAATTTCTGGAACTGAAGCGTTCCTCTTGTAACAGCTAAGTTTACTGTATCAGTTTTTTTCACTATTTATGAATACAAGTTTACAGTTTATCAGTTTACTGTTTTGCTGATTTTCTGTTGCTGTTACACCAAGTGTCAAAAACACTTAGTTTTCACTCTGTAAGTCTATTAGTGATTTGACGCCCCTTGCTTTAGTTACTGTTACACAAAGCGTCACTTTTCTTAAAGTGACTTAGCGTCAAAAACAATTTTCTGTTTTTTCTGTGTTAACAAAAAACAAGTATTTTTCCCGTTGCTGCAACACCATGATTAGCGTTGCTGCAACACCGAATCCTGTTGCTGCAACACCAAGTCCAGAAAACAAAATTATCAGTTTTCTGTGTAAAAACAAAGCAGTTTTGTGTTGTTTGTTTGTTAAGGAATTTAGCAGAAAATTCCATCATATCAGAGAGTTGTTCTATGATGTTTTGTGTTATGGAATTCACCATAAAAATTCCAACATGGTATCAGAGCTAGTCTAGGCACTCAGTGAGTCAAAAACAGAGTTTGTTTTTCACTGTAGGAGCTGTAAGAAATTTATTGAGCAGATTTTCCAGCAGAGAAAGTTTTGCTTGTTTTTTATTTTATAGTCAGCATCTTTTCTTTTAAGATGGAAGATGTTGGAACAGGTTTGACAAATTCCCCACTGCCACAGTTCAATGGGAAAAATCACAATGATTGG
>APFE030641087.1:3775-24216 GCA_000404065.3 Pinus taeda | reverse complement strand
GTGGAAAACCAGACAGAGAAGAAGATAAAGGTGCTGAGGACAGATAATGGTGGAGAGTTTTGCAGTAAGGAATTTGAAGAATTCTGTAAGAAGTGTGGTATAACACGGTAAAAGACTACTCCATATACACCTCAGCAAAATGGAGTTGTAGAAAGAATGAACAAAACATTGATGGAAAGGGCAAGAAGCATGCTCAGTGGTGCCGGGTTAGGACAAGAATTCTGGGCAGAGGCGGTGGAGACAGCACGTTACCTGGTCAATAGATCACCTTCATCAGCGTTGGAGGATAAGACTCCACAAGAGGTATGGACTGGTAAGAAACCCTCTCTTTCACATCTAAGGGTATTTGAATGTGATGCATATGTACATGTTCCAAAGGAGAAAAGAACCAAGTTGGATAGTAAATCTAAAAAGTGCATGTTTATTGGGTATAAGGATGGTTTAAAGGGTTATAAGCTTTGGAACTCAGTAATAAGGAAGGTTGTGTACAACCGAGATTTGGTGTTCAGAGAGGTGAAAGATGTTATTAAACATGAAGTCCAACCAAAGGAACCTAAGAAGATAGAGTTTGAGCTAAAGGAGGAAGAATCATACTCTACAGCAGAGGAGGAATCAGAAGATGAAAAGCCCAAACTCCGGCTGTGACAAGATCAATTCAAGAAAGAAGGCAGCCAGAAAGGTATAGTCCATCTACTTTCTGCTCAAATTTTGCTTTGTCTGTTACTGAAGATGATTCCAGAACTGTGAAGGAAGCAATGGATTCAGAGGATGGAAAACTTTGGAAAGAGGCCATGGTTGATGAAATGGCATCTTTGCACAAAAATGAGGCTTGGGATCTGGTGGAGTTGCTGGCTAGAAGGAAACCCATTAGCAGCAAATCGATGTTCAAAAAGAAGACAAATGCAAAAGGAAAAGTGGAGAAATACAAAGGTCGGCTGGTAGCAAAAGGTTATTCCCAGGTGCCGGGAATTGATTTTGGTGATATTTTTTCTCCTATTTCCAAGGTAACTTCTATTAGATTACTTTTATATGTTGCTGCTGCTTTTGATTTTGAGGTAGAACAGATGGATGTAAAGACAACATTTCTTCACGGGGATCTGGAAGAGGAAATCTACATGAAGCAACCTGAAAGCTTTGCGATGAAGGGTAAGAAAGAACTGGTATGTAAGTTAAGGAAGTCTCTGTATGGGTTAAAATAGTCACCAAGGATGTGGTATCAGAAATTTGATACATTTATACGGGGACTTGGCTTCACCAAAATCAAAGCAGATTACTGTGTGTATTTTAAATTAATTGGTGACTGTGTTATTTATTTGGTCTTGTAAGTAGATGATATATTGCTGGTTGGAAATGACAAAAAAATTATCCAGGATTTGAAGACCCAATTGTCCTCCAAATTCGACATGAAGGATCTTGGTGCTGTAAACTATATTTTGGGCATGGAAATTAAAAGAGGTCAGGCAAAGAGGAAGCTCTGGTTAAACTAGAGGAAGTATGTCGAGACAATACTGTAGAGGTTTAATATGCAGGATAGTAAATCGGTGAAGGTTCCTATTCCTGTAGGTGTGAGGTTATTTGCTGAACAGTGTCCTAAGGCACAAGAAGAGGAAGAGGACATGTCTCGTGTTCCATATGCAAGTGCACTCGGTACCCTGATGTATGCAATGGTCTGTACTAGACTAGACATTGTACATGCAGTGGGAGTATTGAGCAGGTTTATGTCAAAACCAAGAAAGGAGCATTGAACAACAGTGAAGCGGGTTTTTAGGTATTTGCGTGGCACTAGTGATTATGGTTTTTGCTATCAAGGAAGACCAGGATTGGACAGAGTGTTGGATATTCGTGGCTTTGTTGATGCAGACTGCGCTGGAGATCTGGATCAGAGAAGATCTACAAGTGGGTATGTGTTTAACCTATTTGGAGGTGCAGTCAGTTGGATGAGTAAGAAACAGTCTGTAGTGGCACTATCAACTACAGAGGCAGAATACATGGCAGCCACTCATGCAAGCAAGGAAGCAGTTTGGTTGCAGAGATTGTGTTCAAGTATGGGGTTAGTACAGGGAGCTATAAGGATAGACTGTGACAGCCAAAGTGCAATTTTCTTGGCAAAGAACCCTGCATATCATTCAAAGACAAAGCACATTGATGTTCAGTATCACTTTGTGAGGCATATGATAGAAGACAAAAAGGTGTTGCTGGTAAAGGTGGACACTTTGAAGAATACTGCAGATGCATTGACAAAATCTGTGAGCTCTGAGAGGTTCTCTTGGTGTAGAGAAACAATGGGCGTTTTAGGGCTAGAAAAATGACTAAGCTCTCTTGTGACCCCCTGTGGAAAGAAAACAACATGTGGGAGAATGTTGGGTTGTGTTATATTCTTTCCATGACTAGCCTACGTAGTTAACTGGGGGTCAAAGGGGGGGAGGTCATAGCGGCTTTGAGGGGTATCCGTAACCTTGGTTTTGGACCCTATGTTAGGTTGGGCAGACCCACCTATGGTTTTGTGCATGATTTTTGCACATGTTTTTTTTTTTTGGATGCGATGGTTTTCGGTCCATGGTATTAGATGCTTTGGCATATATAAATATGTATTATAACATTGAAAGGAACATAATAAAAAATCAAGCTGGTAGTCCCAGTTTTGGGATCTAGGGGAAAATCTATGTGTATATGTGTTTTATGTGTTATGCTCTCGCATTGTTTATTTTCTGTGTTTTAGAATTCGTATGTAGGTAATTTCTGTACGGGGCTAAAACCTACAGTTTTCGAGAACAAATCCATCTATATTATACAAACTAATTGGGTTGTAAATATAAAGATGTAATGCATACCTTTTATGAGGGTTGCACATCCTATAGATCAAAATATTGCTCCATTTGTAGTATCCATGTTACCATATCCTTGCCATCAAACTTCCTCATATCTATCTTTGGAATGTGGTGGTTCTTAAACTCCACAGTAGAGTCTCTAAAATCGTAATTCATGTTCCTTTTGTCCTCATCATGATTTTCATGGATTACCTTGTCACCACCAGGAAGCCTTTCTTGTAACAACTTTGTCAAACCTTCCATGCCTACTTTTAAACCATTCATGTCTCCTTTTAAACTTTCCATGTAGCCTTTTAAACCATCCATGTGACCTTTTAGTCCATGTTTGGTTGCTCTTTGTGAGAGAGAAATTCGTTGCACTTGGTCCTGTATTTTTGATATATCATGTTGCAATTCTTCCTCTTCATACGTGATAATAGATATTTCTAAGGGATTAATGGGTGTAGAATTATTTTTCTTAGGAGGAATTTTATAACCCAATACTGATATATATGCTTCAATATGCCATTGGAATCACTTCAAACTAATTGTTCAAACAAAAGTTATGCAATTAAAAAAAAATGCACACCTTTTTCTCATTTTTAGGAGCTCAATCTTGAAACACTTGTAACTCTATAATTTCAGATCTCCAAGTTCTAATTTTCTTCCTGTGGTATCCCTCTAAGTTTTCTTTCCAACCCCACAAGTCTGATCGCAATTGGATTCTTCAAGAAAGATTATGCCAAATCTTCCATGATGATCTCATTATGGACTGGTTCAATAGATCAAAGTTGTATGAGATTCCATGTGTCATTGTTTCAACCTCTGGGCGTGAAAATGATACAAAAATACTACAATTTGTCCTCTTTCAGTCACCTTTTATGAAATCAAATCTGATGCTCATAGAGAAATTTACGATAGTTTTCCCTATATCACATGTTTGAGATGGAGTTTTGGAGCATGTACAAACCCTAAATTCCTTAGATCATATCTCTAAAAATATAGACAGACAAGATCTGAAATTCGTACACGAGGTTCATCAATATTTTGGCTCCACATGGTTGCAATTTAAGCTTCTGAAGCTTTGTAGAAAAAAAGTTATAGTGAAAATTCCATGATAGTATGTTTGAAGAAGCGAAAAACCAAAATCCAAAGCTATGATACCAAATGTTATGCAACCAACTCACAAAAAGATAGATCAACGATTTAAAAATTATCATCTTCGGGGGGGAAACCTCATTTACATTAAATAAATGAATAATTCTTGGATGATACAAATGAAAATACCTCCTTTCTATATATAGGAGTCTAAGGGGTCACAATATAATCATAGCCTACATAAGAATAATAATGTGAGGGCACAACAATAACAATAGTGGGCTTCTATGGGGCACAACAATAAAAGTATGGGGGCTACCTGGGCACAACAATAACAATAAGGGGGGACACACTAGTATTATAGGGACCTAACAAAGGAAGTGTGGGTTGGAGATCTCTCACCTTAGCGACTCCATTGTTTAAATCTTTATTTGACCATCCTGACTTTCAAAAGGCCTCATACTTGCTCTAATACTTCCCAACAGAAAACTCATCTCGTATTTTACCCTGAAAATATCATATTCAGGAGGTTTTGGAAAGAGAGGATCCATGTTACTCAAGATCTCGCAATATATTTTCCTGAAGTGTCGATTTCCCACTCTCAAAAAGCTAACATACACTACTTTGAGTCCTCCTTCAAAGCTTTGGAATATTCAGAAGAATGTTGCCAATTGTTTGGCTCATTTCCCTCCAAAGTTAAATCTGAAAATTTTCTGTCAGTTTTCCTCCTCTAATATTCCCTACCTACCAAGAACCTGAAGAAGTCAAATATACCCTCATAAATAGTCCCACTCAGAGCATTTCTAACACTCCATTTTAGCTCCATACAACCATAATCCATACAACACCTCATCTAGGCCTGTTAGTAAACGTTATACCACCTCCATTGCAAAACATGGTTGTCCATGGTTTTCTACTTAATAGATATGCTCCACTTAAATTTCCACAACCTCTGAATGGTATGCCACAAGATTACCTTAAAAATATGCCAAGGTTCACTGGAGAGGATGATATTTCAACCCAAAAACATATAGAGACTTTATGTCCATTTGCTGAGAATCTGAATGTAGAACATCTAGATGTAGTATGAGGACTCATTTTTTAGTCCTTGGATTAAGAGCCTAGGAAATGGTTCAAGACTCTACCTAATGCTTCAATTAACACTTGGGAGGAGATGGAGAAAGATTTCATCCAGAAATGGGGGGAGAAAAGGGACTATGGCTATATCCTTACAAAAATTAATGCAATGAAGAAAAAACACAATGAATATGTTTCAAAATTTATAATGAGGTTTAATAAATTATATAATAGTCTTCCTGATGAAATTAAACCTCCATAGGCTACTACCAAAGTGGTTTTTGCTGGGGCCTTTGAACCAGAGTTTAGGTTTATTCTCAAAGAAAGAAAGTCTCATACTCTGGATCGAATCCAGAAAGATGCCTTGGAAGTTGAAGAAAATTTCACCTCTACTGGAAAGTGGAAAGGGAGAGTTGAATATGGTAACAGGAGGAGAGGAAAGGGAGAAGCCAACTCTTGAGGCCATGTAAAGTAAACTCAAGACCAAAATTTAGAGGAAATGGACAAGCTGATAAGGAATTTGTCTAACAAACTGGTAAAACGGGAGTTGGAGAACAAAAGACCCCCTTGGAAAAATCAACCAAGTCTTAACAGAATTTTTAATCCTCAATATAGGAGACCACCTTTACAGCTCTTGAAAAGGGAGAGAGAGGATCAACAAGACCATATTCATCCTCCTCTGTACCTAGAAGATGATCCTGAAGAGAATATTGAAGAAACCACAGAAGTTCAAGAAAATCAGTTCTCTTCTCTCTCAGAGGGAGAAAATGAAATAGAAGCCCATGAAGGAGAAGGGGATGATTTGTTGGACCCACTAAATGATGATGAGATAGACAATGATTGCAAATAGTTTGCTGACTTCATCCAAGCCCAATTGCATAGGAAATATGATCTCAGGTCATCTAGGAAAAGGTTTGGGGGCAAGATCAGAATGAAGAAACCCTTAATCCAAGTTCCCCTAAGCCAACAAAGAAAGGGAAGAGACCACACAACCTTGTCCCACCAACCAAGAAAGAGTCATCCTGTCCCATTCCAAGTGAGTATGGAGCCTCCAAAATAGATCAATTTCCCCCACCGATGAAGCCAATCTGCAATGAAGACAAAGCACCTGTCGAGTCTGCTAAAATTGATAAGAATTCATTTGCCTTCAGTCTCCAAAAAGAGTTAGAGAAAGTCAAGATAATAGTCCCTTAGACTGAATTGTTGAAACAACCCTAATATAAAGCTCAAGTGTCTTATTTTATGAGTTCACCCATCACTAACCTCCTACAAGATAACCTTAACCTTCAAGAAGAGAGGCCTATGGTTTTGTTTGGATTGCATGTGGAGGAGCAGGACCCTTCCACTCCTCCATTCTATGTCACCTTGGTAATTCATGACCTGCTACTGCATAATTGTATTCTTGAATCAAGAGCATCTCACAACTTAATGCCATTATCTGTGATGGAACAATTTGGAATTCAGATAGTGAAGCGATACAAATATCTATACTCTTTTGATTCCAAAAGAATAAAGTGCTTGGGTATGATCAAGGATCTGATGGTAAATTTGGCTCAAATCCCAGCAAAGAGCGTAGTAATGGACATTATAGTTGCTGACATCCCTGCAAAATTTGGTATGCTTTTGTCCAGGTCGTAGGGAATGAAACTTGGATGTTCCATTAAACTAGATTTAATTTATGGTACTATTCCTGTGTTTTGTGGAAAAGAGCGTTGATTATACAAGGAATCCATATTTCTAAAGATAGTTACAAGGGAAGATTGCTCAAACAATGCCACTATGTATAGTAAAGAGAAGGAGTTTTATTTTTCTATTATTAGAAGAAGATGATCAAATCATGGGAGACACCCCAGTGGAATGTATATCTCAGGAAAGTAAACAATCATTAGAGCATGACAAGGTATCGAAATTATATTTTGATGGTGCTTATTCTAGGGAAGGAAATGGGCAAGGCATGTTATTGGTATCTCCAGGAGTTAGCTTGATCCCTCTCTCTCTCTTTCAAGCTAGAGTTTGAGGCAACAAACAATGTTGCCGAATATGAAGCTTTGCTGTTGGGGCTGCAAGCTACTAAAAAGCTTAACATTGGGTGCTTGAATGTGTTTGGGGATTCAAAGCTAGTGGAGAAACAAATATAAATTCAATGTCAAACCAAGCATCCAATATTGAAGGCCTACAGGAACGAAGTATGGGAGACTGATTTTTTTTCTTAGCTTTCAATATTCAGTTTCTGGCCAGAGAGCATAATAGGATGGCATACTCCTTAGCCATCGTTGCTAGCAATTTTAAGCCTCCCCAAAAACCCTTGCTTAGATATGAAGTCGAGGTCAAGTATAGACCATCAATATGATACAATGTTAAGTACTGGTAGGTATTCGAAGAAGAAGAACATATCAAGCGCTTCATAGAGGTCATTGGGGAATTCTCGAACTTGGTGATTGATTAGGAGGATAGGGAGATGATAGGTGAACAACAGGCTGATTGGGAGGAAACCACTGCTGGTCACAAGATATTGTAGCTAAAGGGGAATACCATCCCTAGAGGATTGAATCATTGGAAAGGCTTTTTAACTCAAATAATGTGGCTACTAAGAAAACTAAGCAAGAGCTTGAGGAAGATGTGGAAGATTGTAATATTGGCACCAAATAAGATCTTAGAATCATCAAATTAGCTAAAGGAGTTCCTAGGGGATACAAATAAAGGTACTTGGACCTTTTCAAGGAGTAAATGGATGTGTTTGCCTTGTCATATGATGATTTGAAGACTTTTTATCCTGGCGTGATACAACACAAAATTCCTTTAAAAACTGGGGTGAAGCCATATAAGCAAAAGCTCAGGCAGATTAATCCTCTGTTACTCCCATCAATTGAAAAGGAGGTGAAGAAACCATTACAATCTAAGATAATTGTGCCTTTAAGGTACTCTGATTGGGTAGCAAATTTGGTTCTTGTTAGGAAGAAGAATGGAGAAATAAGGTTGTGCGTAGATTTCAGAAATTTGAATAAGGCTTCGCTGAAAGATAACTATCCTCTACCTAAAATGGATTATATTATGCAGAAAGTGTTAGGGTCTGCACAGATGTGCATGATGGATGGTTTCTCTAGATACAACCAAGTCGTTGTACACCTTGAATATCAGAAGAAAATAACTTTTACTACACCATGGAGAATGTTTATGTATGCCAGAATGCCGTTCGACCTCATAAACATTGGAGCTACTTTCTAGAGAGCGATGGATATATCATTTGCTGGAGAGCGGGATAATTACGTAGTGATCTATTTGGATGACATAACTATTTTCTCTGAACCAAATGAACACCACCTCAAGCATTTGCAACTCACATTTGCAAAATGTAGAAGGTATTGTATATCCTTAAATCCCAAGAAATCACGGTTTTCTTTAAGTGAAGGGAAGCTTTTAGGCCATATTGTATCCAGAGAATGAGTGAATATTGATCCCAAAAGGGTGGAGGCTATTAATAATATCCCTTTACCAAGGAATAGAAAAGAAATTCAGGTTTTCTTAGGTAGAATAAATTTTCTAAGGAGATTCATACCAAACTATGTTGAAATTGTCAAAGAGATCACAAATATGTTGAAGAAGGGCAGGGAAGTAAAGTGGACTGTAGAAGCTAGGGAATCATTCTCTAGAATTAAAAAATATTTTACAACCAATACAATGGTTATTAAGTTTATAGAGGAGAACATACTTGTGAGATTTGGTTATCCAAGGAAGATTATCATTGATAATGCTCAAGTTTTTAAATCTACCAAGTTTGTAAGTTTTTGCCAAAAGTACAACATCATTGTGGGAAACTCCAACATTTACTATCCATAGGGAAATGGGTTGGTATAGTCTTCAAGTAAGAATTTAGTAAGGATTTTGAAAAATACCATATCAAAAAATCATAAAAACTGGGACTCACAACTAAAATTTTCTCTATGGGCCAACCAGGTTACTACCAAGAGGTCAACCAGGAAGTCTCCTTTTCAATCGGTATATGGAAAGGTTGTGATCTAAAATGGAGCAGATTAGTAATGTTGTGTTAATTATCCATTCAGAATAAAACCCAAGATGCTTATCAAGTTCTTAAGGATTCAATACTTTTGCTTAATTAATTGATTCCCATGAGAGTTTCTTATGTAAGTGCTATAAACAATTTAACATAAAACATATGTTGAACAACAACAATATAATAGAAAAGAACATGAAAATACAACACACAACAAGCACATTATAAAGGAGTTCACCCCTCCTAGGCTACGTCTCCTTGGTCCAACTTCCAATGGCTTGGTCCTCTCTATTATGCTCAAAATTACAACAAAAGTGTGTTTAAAATGCTCAAATGCCTCTGAAACCCGTCTCAATGAGTTTGGAATACTCAAAAAAGGCTATCTAGCCTCTTTTTGCATCCTGTTTGGATAAGAACTGAAGAAGTTATGACTTCTCCCAGTTCTCCCACTATTTGTTCCACAAAATGATCCAAATCTGACAAAAAACCACATTTTCGCTCCAAAATCCGCTAATCGAGCGAGATTTTTTCCACGCTACGGGACATAACCTGTCGGTCGAATCGTGAATTACAATTGGTGATAATAAACTACAGCCTTATTCTCTGTGTGATTGCGATATGCGATTGCAGTTTATCCATCACAATCTAGGCCGATATCGCATCACAACCTGGGATAAGATCACATCATAATGTTTGGGGGCTGATCCTTATTACCACTGTGATTGCAATATGCGATTGCATTGCATCACTACTCCCAATCTTGCCAGGGCTGATTATCTTAACTTGATCCCCCTGTTTCCAGCGATATGCGATATGCAAGGGCCAATGGAGGCCTTCCACTTGGCGCCTCCTCATTCACTTAAGGGTTTTGCCACATCATCCAATTGTACCATGTAGACAAGTCAAACTTGAACTTTGACTTGTTATAACTTCTGCATACGAACTCGGATTTGAGTGACGTTCATATCGTTGGATTCAGAATGGCGAGCTCTTCGATCTGAAGCTAGACTTATTAAGATTATGACACTTTGATTTTTGACCATAATTTTGAGCACCTGATCACTCCTCCCCACTGGAAGCCTTTTGGACCCCAAAAGGATGACTTTTAGTTATTGAACTAATGAGGGTAATGTTCCCTCACCTTCCCCTCTTCAATCCATTTGGCCTTTTATGGATTTGTACCTTTGAGACCCACTCGAAGATAATCAACAATTCCCTTTTTTAATGATCTTGTTCTTCTACCAAGTATGGTGTCTTGCTGAAGCTCATCTAGGAATTCTAGAGAAAAATATTCGATTGATGGAATTTGTAAGCTTTATCCTTGATTTTCAATCAAAGGAGGCTCATATAATCTCAAATTTTCAACATTAACAACATAATAAATTTGCATATATGAAGGCAAATCAAGCTTGAAATCATTATTACCAATCTTTTCTAGAATTTTAAATGGACCATAACAGATTGGTTTTAGCTTTTTACCTTCATCTTGAAGACTTTCCTTGCTAATGTAAAGCCAAACTTCATCACCTACTTGAAACTGATGATCCACATGATGCATATCATGCCTTGCCTTATACTTGCCTTGACTCTTTTCTAGTTGTTCTTGAACTGTTTGGTGAATCAACTAAATTTGCTCAATGAATTTCTTTTCTTTATCTATGTCGCTATGTCCATCTACAGCTACATCTTTCTCAAAGATGAAATCCAAAGGCGATTTAGGCAAAGAACCAAGACATGCCTCAAAAGGCGAAGTTAGAGTAGAGGAGTGTTTTGCTCGGTTGTAAGCATGCTGAATATAATGCAATTGTTCATCCCACAACTTAGGATGTTTGCTACAATATCCTCTTAGAAAATGAATAACTATTATGTTAACCACTTCAATTTGACCATCTGTTTGCGAATGGAAGGTTGTACTTTTCTTCAACTTGGTGTCCATCAAGTTCCATAAACTTGACCAAAAATTGCCAATGAATCGAGAATCATGATCACTTACAATAGAAGTACGTAATCCAAAATGAACCCATACATTTTGAAAGAAAAGTTGAGCTATTTGTTCAGCTGTAATTTTTTTTTACAAGGCATTAATATGCACATATTGCTGAATCTATCCAAAACTACGTACAAATAATCATGACCTTTTCTTGATAAAGAAAGGACTCCCACAAAATCCATAGAAACACTCTCCCATGGACGTGAAGGCTCTAGAAGTGGTGTGTACAATCCTAGTTTCCTATTACTATGCTTATTGATTACAGACAATAAACAACCTCTGATAAAACGTGACACACTTTCAAGTATACGAGGCGAGTAAAAAGACGTCTGAAGATTTGCCATTGTTTTACTTACACCGAAATGTCTAACAATAAGAGAAGTGTGCGCTTCCCTTGTGACATTTACTCTCTCTCCTTGTCGAACACAATTTTTGCCAAATGATACAACAAATTATCATGTACATGGTAGTCTTATTCCTCAACTTGGTGGCCTTGACTCAAGTTTGAATATACCTCTTGAAAGTCAGCATCTTCTGTGTATTGTTCAACTTAACTTTAAGGCAAAACAAAATGATTCTTGAGTAAAACGGCTACATTAACAACCTGTTTAGAAAACATATCAACAACTCTGTTATAAATACCTTTCTTGTACCTGATTACCAAGTGGAATTGTTGTAAGAATCCCATCCAACAAAAGTGCCTTGATTGCTGCAATTTTGTTTGAGATTGCAGATATTGCAAAGGTTGATGATCAGTGGGAGTAATGGTTTCTTTTTCCATTAAGTAATGCTTCTATTTCTTCACACTTTACACCAATGCATAAAGCTATTTATCATAGGTAGGATAATTAATAACAACACCATTAAAATCTCAGAATGAAATGAAATGGGCTTACCATGTTGTAAAAGAACTGCACCGATGACGTAGTCACTTGCATCTGTTTGTATTTCAAATGGTTGTTTCAAATCCGGCAATGCTAAAACTGGAGCTGAACTGATCTTTTGTTTTAAAGGATCGAATGCTTTTTGTTTTTTTCCTCCCCACTGGAAGACAATCTTCACGTTAGTCAAAGCATGTAGTGGAGCTGTTATGGAAAAGAAATTGGCAATGAAATTCCTCCAGTACTGTGCTGCTCCCAGTAAACTCCTTACTTCTGTAATTGATTTGGGAAGTGGCCAATTCACAATAATCGAAAATTTAGAGGGGTCAATCTTCAACTCACCTCCTCTAACTATGTGGCCCAAACACACTAAGGAAGTTTTCCCAAATTCACATTTAGACATCTTTAGAAATAACCGTTCTTTTTTCAAAACATCTAACACTTTCCTCACATGCTTGACATTCTCTTCTCGTGATTTGCTGAATATCAAAATATCATCTAAATAGACAATTACAAACTAATCAAGAAAGGATCTTAAAACATTATTCATAACTCTCATGAATGTAGCTAGAGCATTGCAAAGACCGAAAGGCATAACCATCCACTCAAACAATCTCTGTTTGGTTTTAAAAGCAGTCTTCCAAATATCCTCCTCATCTATTCTAACTTGATGATATACACTTCTCAAGTCTAATTTAGTGAAATATGTTTCATTCTTCAACTAATCTAGTAAATAATCTATTTTGGGCAGTGGGTATCTCTTCTTTATGGTAATTTTATTCAAACCTCGATAATCTACACACATGTGCTAGGTTCCATCTTTTTTGGGTACCAAAACATTTGGTGAACCACATGGTGAAGTAGAGGGATGAATTACACCTTTATCTAACAATTCGTGGACTTGTTTCTTATTTTCTAAACTTTCCAAAATTGAAATTCGATACATACTGATATTTGGGAGTGGACAATCTTGCTGTAGCTGAATTTCGAGTTGAATTCCCCTTTTTGGTGGCAATCCCTTTGGTTCTTGGAACATATCTCCATATTGATTGACCAAATCAACTAATTCATCTTTTAGCTTTACATCACAACCTGCAAAGGATTTATGCTTCCTGTCATTCTTTTGCTTGATCATAAGGAGCACAAGATTCTTGTTGGATTTGACCAGTCGCTTCATTTTCCCTGTGCTTGCCAAAGACATATTAAGCTTTTTGTGATGGGCTCTCACAATATACTCCATGCCATCTTTGAACAAATGGTATTTGTTCTCAAATCTATGGAAAACGACTTTCCTATCATACAAATACGGGATCCCAATACAATCCTAGAAATATCCATCGATGTTACATCTAATTTCACTTCTTCAATGAAATTGGTAGTGATTGCAAACCTGAATACGCATTTTTGTGTGACCTGTAGATTGGCATCCTTGGTTATCTAACCCAATGGATACGGTTTATGATGAGGCATAATTTCCATATTCAATTTCTTGACCAAGTAAGTAGAAATTAAGTTTGCCTGGGCCACTGTTAATCAACATATCAATTTTTGTGTGTTTGGAAATAACTCAGATATGGAACAAATCTATTATGTTTTCCTCATTTGAAGCGTTGTGGAGTTATTTTCTGCGTTGGTGCTTGCCACGATTTCCTCTTTGTTTGTTTTTGTCACGGGTTTTCCCTTATTGACTGTGGTTGCAATTTTTGATTCATCACCTGAGTCGGAACCCAAGTCTTGTTGTACAACAACGTTTGTCCTCTGTTTCCCTTTATTGTTGGATTTCTTCGGTCTTAATTTAAGATGAAGCTTCCAACAATGCGCTTCATCATGATCCTCCTTGGAACAATTCCTACACCCGAGTTTCTCCCCTTCTTTCTTAACAGAAGCATTTTTCTTCTGCTTTCCTTTAAATTTCTTCCCTTTTTCACCACTTTGGAATGGCTTCTTCTTACCTTATTCTTGTACATTTTTCCCTCTTCCTTCGAGGTGTGTAGCTTGAACATAGACCTCATCAAGATTTGTGAGACTAGACATAAGAACGGTGTGTCGAAGATAGCTTTGCAACCCTCCTATGTATTTTAACATGGTATCTTGTGACTGTAAGTCTACTCCTAGCATAAGAGGTATTCTCCTAAACTCTTGAGTATAGTCTTGCACATTTTGACCTTTTAACTGTCTAAAATTTTGCTAATTCATGATAGCTTTTTTCATATGAGCTAAAGGGTAGAATTGTATTTTTATAGCAACAATGAAATTAGACCAAGTAATAGAGATCTTACTATGTTTTTGATCTCGTCTTGAGTCCTTGCTTCCCACCAAATGAGTGTTGCACCCTCCATTCTCAATGAAGCCAACCAAATTTTGATATCATCCTCTTCAATGTTCTGAATTCTAGAATACACCTCCAACTCACGAATCCAGTTATCCAACTTTTCTGCATTAACTTCTCCATTGTAGATTGACAACTCGAATTTAATATCAACCTTTAGAAATGATGATTTACCAATTTCTTTGAAGAATGATGACGAGTATGAGTAAGGGTTGTATTAGTGGAAGAGTGTGAAGATACTTGTGAAGAAGAAGATGAAGAAGATGGTGGAGAGGGTGGAGGTTTGTATCCATTCCCATTACCTCCTCCTAAAGAGCCTTCTCCTTTGGGAGGTTTGGAACTTTCTCCTGGCAATCTGCTATTCCTCGCTTCATAAAGGACCTTCACCATCTCTGTCATATCAAAGAAAGCCTTTCTGAAGGTCTTCTTATCTTTTGTCATGTAAAAATGTTCTCATCCTTGAGTGTTATGAAACCAGCTCACAAAAAGATAGAAAAGATAGATCAACGACTTAGAAATCAACCTCTTCGATGGGGAAACCTCCTTTACATTACATAAATGAACAATTCTTGAATGATACAAAATGAAAAAACCTCAATTCTATATATAGGAGTCTAAGGGGTCACAATATAATCAAATCCGACATAAAAATAATAACATAAGGGCACAAACATAACAATAGTGGGCTTCTATGGGGCACAATAATAACAATATGGGGACAACAGGGGCACAACAGGGGCAAAACAATAACAATAAGGGCTACAATAACAATAATAATGGGGGAATCACTAGTATTATAGGTATCTAACATGCCCCTCTCCTTAAAAAAAGTGTTGTCCTCAATGATTGAGTAGTTATGGTTGCTTCTGTATAAAATTCTCATCCTCCCATGTGGAATCTTCAGCGGGTAAGTTCTTCCACTTGATGAGATAGTCTGAAATTGATCGATTTCGTAGATGTCGAGTTCTTATTTTTGTGACTGATTTAGGTTCCAATATGGTTTTTCATTCTGCATCAAGTTCTGGAAATATTGTTTCAACTGGGAGCTTGTCACTTATAACCTTCTTTAAGCATGAAACATGGAAAACTGGGTGCACTCAAGAAGATGCAGGAAGCTCCAATTTGTATGTCATAATACCTATCTTTTGCAACACCTTGTACGGACCATAATACTTTGGTGATAATATATTATCCTTCTTAGCTTGCTTGAGGGACATTTGTTTATATGGTTGTAGCCGTAGGAATACCCAATCACCTACATCAAAACTTCTTTCGTTGTGATGTTGATCTACCTGTTGTTTCATTCTATTCTGCGCCAAAGTGAGGTTATCCTTTAAGAGTTGGAGAACTTGTTGTTGATGCTCGATGTGATATTCCACTACTTAAACCTTAGATTTTTCTCTTAAATATGATGTGATGGACGGTGGATGATATCCATAAAGTGCCATAAATGGTGTCATTTTTGCTGTAGTATGGAAGGAATTATTATACCACCATTCAGCAAGAGACAACCATTTCACCCATTGTGTCTGTTTATCAAATACAAAGCAATGAAGATATCCTTATAAAATTTTGTTTACTATCTTATTTTTCCCATCAAATTGAGGATGATAAGATGAACTATGAGCTAACTGAGTACCAAGACCAAAAAAAATTCTGTCCAAAAATTTCCAGTGAAAATGGGATCTCCGTCACTTACAATAATCTTTGGATTTCCATGTAGCTTTTGAATTGTTTCCATAAATGCAGTAGAAACTGTACTCACATTAAATGGATGAGATAATGCACAAAAGTGTGCATACTTGGTAAGTTTGTCAACTACCACCATGATAACACTCTTTCCTTGGGACTTGGGTAAGCCTGTGTAAAATCCATTGGATTGGTCTGGATAAAGGTTGTAATAGACCTAGGGTCTTAATTGTTTTAACTTTATTTTGTTGGCAAACCAAACATTCCACCACAAACTTTTGAATATCCAATTTAAGGCCATCTTAAAAAAATTCCTTCTTAACCATGTGGTAAGTTTTTAGAAATCCTGAGTGCCCTCCTAAGGGAGAGGTGTGCAATTCCATAAGAATCTTTTGTTTGAGTTGGGAATTCTTACATAGGTATAATCGATCTTTGTACCATAACGAATCATTTTTCCAGCTAAATGTATTAGATGTACTGGGATCTTGTTGTAACTTCTGAATGAGTGCCAACACTTCTTCGTCATTCTTGCATTCATCCCTTGCTTAGTTTATCCAGTCTGGTTGGATAATAGAAATGGTGCAAAGAAATGCTTCCACATCCTCATCCTTTCTTGAGAGTGCATCTGCCACAACATTTTGCTTTCCTTTTTTATAGATGATTTCAAAGTCATAACCCAACATCTTTGTGACCCATTTTTGCTGCTCTTTTGAAGATAATATTTCTTCTAAAAAGTATTTAAGACTATTATGATCTATTTTTACCTTGAAGTGTCTTCCCATTAGGTAGGGTCGCCATTTCTTAAGTGCATGTAGTATTGCCAACATTTCCTTCTCATAAATAAATTTGTGTAAATACTTTCCTTTGATTGGATGACTTTCGAAAGCAATGGGTCTTTCTTCTTGCATTGAAACAACACCAACTCCATTTCTTGAGGCATCACATTCCACAATAAATGTTTTTGTGAAGTCCAGTGTAGCTAAGACCAGTACTTGGCACATTGCCTCTTTAAGATTTTCAAAGGCCTTCATTGCTTCTGGATTCCATGAAAATGCATCTTTATTCAATAATGTTGTTAGAGGTGCTGCTCTTCTCCCATAATTCTTAACAAACTTGCGGTAATACCCTGTCAACCTGAGAAATCCTCACAGATGCTTTATGGATGTGGGGATTTTCCATTCCTTAATGGTTCTAATTTGCTATGGTCTACCTTAGCACCATCATGAGATACAATATGACCCAGATATCCCACCTCTTGTACTCTAAAGAAAAAGTTGGAGATTTTTGCATATAATTGTTTCTCCTCCAATAGTTTGAGCACCCTGTCAACATGTTGAACATGATCCTTCCAAGACTTGATGTATATTAGTATATCATCAAAAAATTATAACACAAATTTTCTAAGGAAGGGCTTGAAAATGAATTCATCAAACCTTGAAATGTAGAAGGTGCATTGGTAAGGCCAAAAGGCATGACCAAAAATTCATAATGACCCTCATGAGTTCTAAATGTTGTTTGAGAATGTATTTAGTCTTAGTTCTGATTTGATGATATCATGAATGAAGATCCAACTTGGTGATGTAAATTTATCCATGCAATTCATCCAATAATTCATTAATGACAGGAATGGGAAATTTATCTTTAATAGTGAGCTGGTTGAGCTCCCTATAATCTGGACACATGCACCATAATCCATCCTTCTTGTGAACGAATACTACTGGAGCAGAGAAAGAAGTTTGACTAGGTTGAATTATACCAACCTCTAGTGTTTCTACAACCATACGTTTAATTTCACTCGTTTGGGCATAGGGATACCTGTAAGGCATGATGTTTAGAAGAACACTTCTTGTAATCAAATTAATAGCATGATCATGATCATGAATAGGTGGGAGGCCTTTGGGAGTCTCAAGTACCTTGGAATGATTGTCCAAGACTTTTTTGAGATTTGGAGAACATAATTGTGCAATTATGACGCGTTGTTCTTTCTTTAGAAGCTTTGTCATTCTGTTACAGTTGATTATCTTTCCCATTTTCCCTACAATACCCCTTAATTCAACTTCCTTTCCTTCTGAAGAAAATTTCATGAAAATTTCTTGAAAATTAAAAGCTATTGTACCCAAGGATTGTAGCCATTGGACTCCTAGTACAACATCAACACCACCCATTGGAATGGAAAGCATTGGGCTATTCAATACATATTCTCCCATGGATAGCTTGATAATATGGCACTTTCCAGAGCAATTTATGGTTCCTCCACTTGAAACCATCACTTGACACTCTGGTGATGGATATAGGAAGCAATTCAATTCCTTGGCTATCTTACAATGAATACAACTATGGGTACTGCCCAAATCAATCAACACTATTACCTTTTTCTTCTTGATATGTCCTTCTATCTTGATAGTTTGAGGAGTGATAATTCTAGCCAATGAATTACAAGGGATTCATTTCTTCTTTCTCTAGGGCTTGTTCCTCGTGCATATCCTCTTCTTTTGACGTTTCTTGTTCCTTTTCTTCCTCCTCTTCACAATCTATGTAAAATAATTTCTTCTCAGGACACTTATGACCTTTAGTGTATTTTCTATCACAACTGTAACAAAGCCCTTTTTCTCTTTTTTCTTCCAATTGTTGTGGTGTCAAACTTGTAGGTTGTGGAAGGCTAGGGGCAAGAACACTTCAATCTTTATAATTGTCAGTGGTAGGCTTTCTTGTTTCCATAATTTTGCTTTCCATTTTTCTTGCCAACCTGAATGCCTTCTCCAATGAATCAAGTTCCCAAAGGTGAGCCTCATGTTGGATGTTATCCTTTAAAGTCCCTATGCACACATCAATCCTATGCCCCTATTGAATATATTTTACCCTTATATTCAATTTTTGGAAGTCCTCAATGTGCTTCATCATTGAACCCTTTTGTTTGAGATTTATCAATTGGCTAAAAAAAGTGTTGCTTTTTGTATCCTCATAATGTGATATCATTTCATCTGTAAAAATTGCCTAAGTGACAATTTGTTTACAAGAGAAAAGCCATCGATACTGTATAAACTGATTTGGTTCCAAATATAAAGTTTCAATGCATACCTTTGTGTGTTTTCCACATTATGGAGATCGAAATATTGCTCCATCTATAGTATCCATGTTATGGGATCCTTTCCATCAAACTTCCTCATATCGATCTTTGGAACATGGTGGGTCTTCAATCAAATGTTAGAGTCTATGAGATCATGATTAACATTTATTTTGTTCTCATTATGAGTTTCCTTTACTACCCTTTCGCCATTAGTAAGCATTTCTTGTAGAAACTTTGTCAAATTTGTCTTCAAATCATCCATCTTAGCTTCCACGCCTTTCTTTAAACCATCCATCTTAGCTTCCATGCCATTCATCTTAGCTTCCAAGTCATTCATCTTAGCTTCTATGCCTTTCTTTAGACCATCCATCTTAGCTTCTACGTCTTTTTTTAAACCATCCATCTTAGCTTCTGTTACTTTTTGTGAGAGTGAATTTTGTTGCACTTGGTCTCGTAATTTTGATATATCATGTTGCATTTCTTCCTCTTCTTCGTGGGTCATGCTAGATATTTTAGGTTGCTTACTAAGTGTTTCTATTTTCTTTCTTCGGGGCATAAATTAATGATAATTATGCTTCACTATGCCCTTTGAATTCCTTCAAACTAATTTTTCAAACCAAACTTATGCGAAATTAAAAAGAAAAGAAAAAAACTACACACCTTTTTTCAGTTTGTAGGAGCTTGATATTGTATCTAATGTATCTATGAAATTTCAGATCTCCAAGGTCTGAAATTTCACACTGTGGTAGCCCTTTGAGTCCTCTTTCCAATGCCACAAGTCTGATCGAAATTGGATTCTCCAAGGAAGCGTTATGCCCAATCTCCCAAGATGACCTGATTATACACTTTTTTAGTAGAGCAAACTTGTACGAAGTGCCATGTGTCACTATTTCAACCTTTAGACCTGAAAACAATGCACATAAAACTACAGTTTGTCATCTTTTTATAACTTACGAAATTTCAATATGATATTTAGAGAGAAAGTTATGATAATTTTCCCAAGGTCACCTGTTTGAGATGTAATTCGGGAGCCTGCAAAAACCATAACTTTCTTGGATCATATATCCGAAAATATAGTGATATAAAGATGAAATTCAGAGCTGAGGATCATCAATATTTCGGCTCAAACGTGTTATTTTTTCAGCTTCTGAAATGTCGCAGAAAAAAAAGTTATAGCAAAAATTCCATGATGACCTGTTTTGGAGTAGCGAAACCCTAGAATCTAAAGCTTTGATACCAAATGTTATCAAACTAGTGTTGGGTGTGGAGCCTGATTATCTTCTATATTCAAAAGTACCGCCACATTGGACCCCAGTTCAAAATGGGGGCGACAACGCCGCCCGTAAAATATTCGCTGCAGGGGGGGTCCAGGGGGGGGCGGCGCCCCCGAAGCTGAAAACAGCTGTAAAATTGCCTTGTAAAAGTATAGTAATTTCTAGTTAATCTGGGCCATTCATTAGGCGGATGATCTGACGGTAGAACTTATGTTTA
>APFE030641084.1:0-31735 GCA_000404065.3 Pinus taeda | reverse complement strand
GTATATGTGTTTTATGTGTTATGCTCTCGCATTGTTTATTTTTTGTGTTTTAGAATTCGTATGCAGGTAATTTCTGTACGGGGTTAAAACCTACATGACTGCATAGGTTAACGATGAAGAGCTACTTCGGGGGCACCCCTCCTAAAACCACAATCTGATTAGGAGTGGTGCTGAAGACTAAAGGCTTGAACTTGGCAATTTTCAAATAAATGAAATAACAAAGGAAATGGTCGCAAAACAGGGCCTTGAAGGACCTTTTCTCTCTCCTCCAGGAAGACAAACAGCAGATCATGATTGGCCCAAACGATAACAAAGGATGATGTCAACATCAGCTAAGAGGAGGTGGACACTTGGTAGGAAGATTCAATGTTTTTGGGCACCCAAGTGGCCCTTTTCTGTGTGACATATGTCACCACTTAGAGGATGACACGTGGAAATAGTGATGTCATCCTAACAGAATAAGCCCAAAATATTTAAAATGGTGCACAAGAGGTTTTGCTGGGTGGTGGGTGTCGGGACACATTGCCCTATTGATAATAGCGACAACCAAATAAAAAGGCACTGGGAGGACCCACATGACAACTCATCTCATAGGAATTTCCTCAATAGGATTATTAAATGAATTTTGCAGCGGCACTGGTAGAAGGGACCAGGCCATGGAGGCAAAGCGACAACCAATAGAGAGAGTGTTGTGCGGTCCCGATGGACATGTCAACCCAACGGAAAGACCCTGATAGGTTAAAGGGAGCTCTGACCTTAGCGCTGGAAATAGGTTCCATGTAGTAGTGAAGGACCAGGGGGATGACGACAATAGAAAGCGGGGCCAACCTCGGATTCTGTAATGTTTAAAGAATTAAATTAAATAGAAGAGTCGGGTTTGGGAGCTATGGGCTAAGCACCCGCACCAGACCTTATGCCATAAGGAGTGACCATGGGTACGACAATTGAAAAGAGATGAAAAGGCTCTTGGAAGAAGCTAAGAGTTGTTCCTTGGTCACCTCACATAGAGGTATGACCAACAACATGGAGCCATTAGCAAATGAAAAGAAAATGCTCACGTAGGGTTCAAAAGGGGTAGGCACCTAATATCTTAGGCTGTGGTCACGGAGACCAGTCCTATGGTGAAAAGAAGTTAAAGGGACGAAAGGAAAGAGACTTAAAGACAAAAAGGTGAAACTGCTAGTTAAGAGTTATTTTTGGCATTTAAGCCAAAATAGAACTACAGTTAAAATTAGAAGGAACACCGCTAAAACCTGTAAGTTACTAAAATTAGCAAAAAAACTCAATTTAAGTGGTAAAAAAGGAAGAGAAGGTTAGTTTAACTTAGATATGGAGCCCATAACATAAAACATAGTCTAGAATATAGAATAAGTAGGACAAAGGTAAAAATAAAGACTTCATGCACAAATTCAGAGCTAAAGATAGCAAAAGAAAATCTATTAAAGAAGGTCTGATCAAGCAGAATGTATCAACTGATTTTGAGACAAAGCTTCTTGAGCAATGAGGTGTTGGTATGGTGAGGTGGTGTTTTTCACAGTAATAAGAGATTATTGTAGGTGATTTTTGAGGGGTAACATGGGTGAATTGTTTGTTATAAAAGCAGAGAAGGCATTCATGGTCCTAGTATGAAAATGGATGAAAAATGGTACAATGAGTGTCAAAGAAAGTTGTAGATTGTTGATTAGGGGTTGGTGCTCCTTCGAGTGGGTGCTAGAGAATAGGTGTAGTTGTAGCTCCATTTAGTTACAATTGATAAGCTAGGAATTTGTCACTTCCTACTAGTTGAAGCCAAAAATTTGTAATTGCAAGTTGTAGCTTGCCCTATGAATGAATTGAAGAACAATCCTGAAAGTTACTTGTTCTTGTGTGTTCCATTGTGATCGTTGATGTTAATATTTTTTATGGTTATTTAAGTTATTTTGAAGTATTCAATTTTGTGCACTAAGTAAAATTGTTATAATATTGATTCACCTCCCCTCTAAGTATTTTCCTAGTTTCCAACAATTGCTATCAGAGCCAGTCACTCTTGATCAGTCCAACAACTATAAGAAAGATCAAGGACCATGGAAAACTAGGAAGGAGGGTTTACCAATAAGACACTTATGTTCAATGGAACAAACTATGTGTTCTGGAAAGTGAGGATTAAGACCTATATTCAATCACTTGGAGTTGATGTATGGGATGTTGTGGAAGAAGAATATAGAAGACCTCCAACACTGATAACCAAAGATCAAAAGTTGGAGTTCTGATGTAATGCTAAAGCAATGCATGCCTTGCTTGCTGGCCTACCTGAAATAGATCTTGTAGAGGTAATGGATTGCACATCTTCCAAAGAAATCTAGGAGAAGATGAGAAACTGCTATGAAGGAGATAACAAGGTAAAGAAAGATAAACTCCAAGGTTTAAGGATGAAATTTGAATATTTAAACATGCATGATGATGGAAATATTGTAAAGTATTTTTTAAGAGTTGATGAAGTTGTGAACACCATAAGAGAGCTTGATGAGAAGCTATACAAATATGTGGTAATTAAAAAAGTCTTAATATCTCTTCCTGATAGGTTTAATCCCAAGGTGTCAACCATTGAAGAAATTCCAAATCTAAGCACTATCATTCTAGATCAACTTCTTGGAATCCTCACCACCTATGAAATGAGGAGTTGTAAGGGAAAGCCTGCAACCAAAGAATTAACCTTCAAAGCAAATACTAAGTGTAAGGATGAGCATGCTGACACATGCTGGGAATCAGATGAAGAAGAAGCTAACTTTTTGAGGAGGCTCAAGCAATGATTAAGAACGTACAAAGGTAAGTTTCCCTTTAAATGTAATTATGGACAAGTTGGTCATTATGCATCAAAGTGTCGTGAAAAGAAGAAAAAGGATTATTATCCTAAAGAAAAGTTTAAGAAAGATCAGAAAGCTAAGAAGAGAGGTTTCTATACTCAAGATGAGAGCTCTTATGAAAGTAAGCCCAACCAATCCCTATATGAGGAAAAATATGACGAGATCCCTAAGGAATTCATGTTGATGGGCATTGGAAATATACAAGTCAAGGCTATTAGCTTTGATAATGAAGAGGGAGAAATCAACCTTGAGGAAGAGATGGTAAATGTTCTTGAGGAAATAAAGAGGCTAAGAAAGAAAAAAAAATACAGAAGGAATCTTTGATGAAAGAGAAGGTTGAGGCTGTTGAGAAATTGCTTGTGCAATTAGAATAATGACAGAAAATCCAAGAAACATTGAACCAACAATTGAATGAAAAAGCTCAAGTATTTTTGAAACTAGAAGGAGAGATTATATTGCTAAGAAAGGAGTTAGAGAAGGCCAAAACACAACTCAAGTTAAATAAGAAATTCAATAAAGGGATTGGAAATTTAAATAAGATATTAGAGGTTCAACATATTTGTATAGATCGAACTGGTCCCAAATTTAATGTTGAGTCCAACATTGTAGCTGAACTAAAAGGTAAAAAGAAAATTACCTTTGTTCCCTCAGCAAAAGAAGGGTCCACGCAACAACTAGAAAAGACAACAACACTGTCAAAAGGAGTATGTTTTCCATGCAAATCGAACTACCCAAAATTTTTCTTAGCACAGAAGGCATCCATCCAGGTACAATGATGTCATACCAGGATATTGCTTTATATGCACTGATTATGGACACAAAATAGCAAACTGCAGGGTTAATGTCTCTTATAGATAACTCACATCCAAGAGAAGATTTCAATAAAGAAGAAGTAGACCCAGGTATAATAAGTCCTTTTCTTGCCTGAATTATCAAGTGAAATGCTTTAAATGCTAAAATTTTGGGCACATAGCTATTAATTGCAGGCTTAGAGAAAAGAAGACAGATCCAATTATTGAGAAAATTGAACAAAAGCCCAAAGTATGGAAAGAGAAAGAGTATGGAAAGAGAAAGAGAAAACAGAGAAATGTGACATTTCCTTGTATGATCACAATGGTGGGAGCCATGGATATGTGGAAATTGGTTGTTATAGGCACATGACTTGGAAACCTGTTGACAAAGGTAGTAACCATTGGTGACAATTCTTCAGGAAAACTAATTGCAAAAGGAGTGGTCAGTCTCTCAAATGGAAAAGGTAAAGCTAAGAGCGTTGTGTATGTTTATGGATTGAAACATAATCTACTAAGCGTGTCTCAAATGTGTGATCAAGGCTATGATGTAGTTTTCAAAGATACAAATTATCAAATCAAGTACACAGGTACATGAGAAATAATTGTTGAGGCTATAAGAACGGACAATAATGTCTATGTGCTTAAAGAAAAGATAGAAACATGTTGCTTATCAAGGATAGATGAAATTTATATATGACAATAAATGCTTGGACATCTAAACTTTGACCATATTATCAAGCTTAGCAAGAAAAATGCAATTAATGATTTTCCCAGGCTTTCAAAGCCAAATAATATTATCTGCAAATATTGCCAACTAGGAAAGCAAACTCGAGTTTCTTTCAAGGGAAAGGAAAACAATTCAGGAAAACCATTGCAACAGGTACACATGGATTTGTGTGGACCATCTAGAATGCAGTCAACTACATGTAAGCTATATTTTATGCTAATCATTGATGATTTAAGCAAGATGATATAGGTTTCATTCCTCAAAGAGAAATTTGGAGGTTTGGATAAGTTTAAAGAATTCAAAGTTATGGGTGATAATGAAATTGATTGCAAAATCAAAATAATAAGGTCAGATAATGGAGGTGAGTTCACTTCAAACGAATTTGATGATTTTTACAAATCAAATGGAATTAAGAGGAAATTTACCATAGCAGAGACTCCCTAACAAAATGGTGTTGTAGAGAGAGAAAACAGGTCAGTGTAGCAGTTAGAAAGAGCTATGATGATAGAAAAGAAAGTCCAACAAAGGTTTTGGGAAGAGGCAATTCATACAATAGTGGTTATTCTCAGCAAGGCTAATTTTCGACCTAATCGTGACAAAAATCTTTATGGGTTGTGGTGTGGTAGATTGACAATAGTTAAACACCTCAAAATGTTTGGCAGCAAATGCTACATCAAAAGAAATGTTGAAAAACTTGGGAAATTCGATGCCAGAGTAGATGAAGGCATTTTTTTGGGTTATTCACATAACAACAATGGTTATAGGTGCTACAATAAATTTAGCAAGAGAATCATTGACTGCGTCAATGTGAAGGTAGATGAGCACGATGACTAAGAAGTGAAACAACTCGAAAAATCTAGTGATCCAGATTTAAATGGGAACACAAAAAATTATAGATATAAAAATAAATACAAAGATGCAAAAGAAATAACACTTCATTTCATTAATATCAAATATTGAAACATGCTTACAACGTGAATGGAAATAAGACTAGCTCAGGTGATGGTAGCTTATCTCTGAGAAGAGATGTGGTGGCTACATGCCTTCAAACTATGTTACAATGTGGCTCCAAGGCCTATTTAGTATTGAGAAAAAATGGAAAACCCTAAAAATCCAAAAACCTAACCCTAGGAGATGAAGCTCCAAATTATGGGCCCTGTTTGGGTAAATTGGTACATCAACTTCCTAGGGTTGTAACTTTGGAATATGATATTTGTTTGATGTGCACAATACCTCGTTAGAAAGATCTATCAGAGGACTACAACTTTTGAGTGAGGAACATCGGAACACAACCCATGTTGCTCCCATTTTCCCAAAAACATTGTTTAGGGCCTAAAAATGGCTCCAGAAGTTCAAGACCTGAAAAACTGTCAAAAATAGTAAATTGTGCTATAAATAAGGAAATTGAAAAATTGAAAGAAACAATGGTGGGGGTCCAAGTGGAATAGGCAGGTGGCTACCAATATCCACCTGGATCATTCCTTCCCCCTTAGGAAGCAATGATCCCCATTGTGTTGAGTTCCTCCATGAGATGAGGAAACTTCTGCTGAACATGGTCCCTGGTGAGCCACTTGCCTTGGTGAAGGAGTTGGCCTACTTTGACAACTCGATATAGTTTGATCCTTTGTTTTTGGGTGTTCTTGATTTGTGTGTCCATGACCTGATCAGTTGTGGATTGTTCCATGCAATTTGGATTTAACTCTATAGGTGTGAGTTGTTCTACAATGTCTGATGTGTCTAGCAATGGTGGGAAGTATGGTCGAAGGCAGTCCACATTGAACACTGGGTGCAGGCCAAGGAATGGGGGAATGATGAGATCAAATGCATTGTCTCCCATAGCCTTGGTAATGGTGTAAGGACCAAATCAGAGTGATATAACTTTTCGATAGGCTCCGGTAAGGCGTTCCTTTTTCAAATGCAACCAAACTTTGTCGCCCATCTGAAACTTGTGTGGTACCCGATGTTGATCATGTTGCTACTTGTACTTGGAATTTGATTTCTCTAGAATGTTGTGGACCTGCTGGTGGATATGTTGGATGTGCTCAATGAAGTTGTTTGCCTTATCAGTTTTGGACTAGACATGAGTCAAATCTGCCAAAGTAGCTGCAAATGGCATGGCCACATCAATGGGACATAGTAGTTGGAATTCCAAGCCCACCTGAAAAGGGTTGTGGCTAGTCGAGTTGTGGAGAGCCCAGTTATAGTTGTGTTGGATATAGGGGAGGCTCTCATCCCATGTGCGTGGATGCTTTGAGTTGTACATGTGCAGAATGTGTACGATCATCCTGTTGACGACCATTGTTTGGCCATCAGTTTGGGGATGGAAAGATATGGAATTAGTGAGCTTGGTGTCCACCATCGACTAGAGACTGGACCAAAATGTATTGAGGAACCTGCTATCCCGATCTAAGATGATAGATTGTGGGATCCCAAAGTGTAACCACACTCATTCAAAGAAGAGTTTAGCAGTGGCTTCCGCTATGATATTCTTCTTGCAGGTCGCCATAATGGCCATCTTCAAGAATTTTTTGACAACCACAAAAACACAGTCGTTGACATGCTTAGTAGAAGGAAGGCCTGACATGTAATCCATGGAGATGGATTCCCTAGGTCAACTAGGGGTAGGCAGTGGAGTATAGAGGGCTTGATTCTTGATGGTCGGTTTGGCAATGATGCAAGTAGTGCAGGATTTGATGTACTTCCCGACATCTTATCAAAGATTCGACCAATAGAAATACTTCTATAGTACTTACACCGTTTCCTTGACCCCAAAATGCCTAGTGGCCCGACTGTAGTGTGCTTCCCAAATAATCTTAGAATGCTCACTTGAAGGAACACAAAGGTGTCCCAGGTGGCATAATAGGGCATCCTGGAGGTGAAAACCTATAACTTGTTGACCCTCCAAGAGCGTCTGGTATGTGTGGCTAAATTCTGGGTCGCTTTTTTAGAGAAGTGGCTAATCAAAAGTCTCGTGCCCACAAGAGTTGAGCATGGTGGTTAACACCATGATCGGTGGTTGGCTGAGCCAATCTGCAACATTATTGGTGTTGCCCTTCTTATACTTGATATTCAAATGGAATTGTTGCAGGTATGTGGACCACTTCTGATGGTAATCATTCTACAACTTCCCTGGCATCTGTATGAATTGTAGGGGCCGGTGGTTTGTGTGGATGACTGTTTCTTTCCCCAAAATATAATGCTTCCATTGTCGACAGGCCTACATAATGGAATACATCTCTTTGTCATAAGTGGCATACTTCTAGACTGTGTCTGAAAGTGTCTCACTGTGATATGCCACTAGATGCCCTTGTTGAGTAAGGGCTGCCCCAATAGCATAGTTAGAAGCATCTGTCTCGATCTCAAATGGTTGTTGCAAGTCTAGTAATGTGAGCACTAGCACAGAGCAGAGGCAACGTTTCAACTCTGTGAATGCCTTATGTTGAGATTAACACCAAAATAATTTTTCTTTCGCTCCTCCCTTGGTGGCTTGACTAAGGGCCAAGTGATATGAGAGAATCCCAACACGAACCTGCAGTAGAAATTGGCAAGACCCAAAAGGCTACAAAGCTCTGTCAGAGTGGTTAATGCTAGCCAATCTTGAATGACCTAGATCTTGGCTGGATCCACATGCACCCCCTGTTCATCAATAATGTATCCTTGATACCAAACGTGGGTCATGCCAAAAGTGCATTTCTCCAAATTTTCACATAGCTTGTGTTGCTGCAGTGTTTGGAGAACTTGTCAGATGTGTTGGAGGTGCTCTTCCTAACTCTGGCTGAAGATCAGTACGTCATCCAAGTATACCACTACAAATGAGCTGGTGAATGGCCGCAAGATGTCATCTGGTATCCTATACAACTTATTTCTCAAAGTAACAATAACAACACGAGGCCTTGACTCATACACATCATGTTGCTTCCATAAGTATGGTTGTCTTAATAATACATCACAAACATCACATAATACCTCATTCGTGAAGGGCATGATGTTGTATGGAAGGCAGCACTGTTGGCTCACGTGAAGATCCCATCCTTGGTGAAGCCACTGGATGGTGTACGGCTGTGGATGTGCTATGGTTGGTAAGCCCAACCGCTTCACGACCTCTGCTGAAATGAGGTTCTTTTCACTCCCACTAACGACAATGAACTATAGTGGGGAACTCTTTACCCACATCTGGGAGTGGAAGAGGTGCTCCTCCTCCTCTGGAGCTTTAGGTTCCTCCTTCTGGATCTTCGTGGTGGCAATGGTGGTGTTGGGCTCCGCATCGATAATCTGCTTCCCTTTATCATTCCTCTTCTCAGGTTCTGACTCAGAGTCAGAACTTGCATCTGATTGCAAATCCTTTAGCTCAGCCATGAGTGACTGCTTGGCCCGACAATCGTGTTGTGAGTGGAGCTCTTATGGAACTCACACCACTTTCCTGTTGTGTGTGGAGCATGATTGTTCAAAGGTCTTTGTTTCAGCCGGATGTATACCCCAGGAAGTTTGTACACCCCTCCACGCAGGGGGGGTCCAGGGGGGCCGATCCCCCCTGGCTGGGGGGTCCAGGGGCCAGCGATCCCCCAGCAGGGGCTCGGGGGCAGCGCCCCGAAGCTAAAAATAGATGTAAATTTGCCTTGTAAAAGTATAGTAATTTCTAGTCAATCTGGGCCATTCATTAGGCGGATGATCTGACGCTAGAACTTATGTTTAGTTTAGGGTTTTTTCCCTAGAAGGAAACCGCTCTCTTTGTATGAGGGCATTGTATTTGAGGTTGTGATAGATGTGTATTCTAGATGTGTGAGCAGAAACAGAGAGGTGAGACTATGAGAGAAAACAGAGGATATTACAATGGATTTGCTGTAGGTTGTGTCTCTTCATTTTGCTGGATAATAGAGAGGAAGGACTGGTTGTTCGGGGTGGACGTAGCCCAAACTAGGTGAACCACGTATATCTGTGTCTCTCTTGTTTTATGCGTTTTCTATGTTTATATTTCTACAATACTTTATGTGTTCCATTGCTCTGTAATATATAATTTTCTAACATTTCTCGTGTCCTCCTTCAGCTTCACGGTGTTTTTCTTTGCTTGCGACTTTGGTGGGTTGTCCTGGGCTACCCTGCCTTGGCTTTGCCCTTTGTTCTGTGGTTTTGGGGCACCTTTCCCTTGCTTTAGATTTAGAGATCCAAAGTCTCGCTTATTCTGTTTAAACTTTTACTTGATCTTGATGGCGTATCGGTATGTCATGCCGAGGGAGGAGATGTCTAGGAACTTCATCTCATCTTGGATGTACTTGTGTAGGTAGCCGTGGTACTTGAGAACCAAATGCTTCTCGGATTCCTTGATACCAAACTTTGTGCAAAGGGTATGAAAAGCATTGGCAAACTCTGGCACATCTTGGTCCCTTCCCTGTCGCAACGTTGTCCACTTTATGTATTTATCCTCATAGCTCCCGATAGGGTAGTACTGCTCCTTGATGGCATCTCGGAACGAGTTCCAAGTGGGTGCAGCTAAAAACAATGAGTTCATACTTTCATCCTTCTGCTCGTAGAAGGTTTCCCACTAGTCCTTGACGTGGGGGGTTGCTTTGAGAAGTGAAAAAGTGATCTTTTCTCAGCCGAAAAAATTGTCAACGAAAAAATATCCTTCTAGCAGATTTAACCATTTATCTACATCATTTGCATCTATCTAACCCTAAAATATGGGAATGTCAAAATTACTTGTACCTTAAAGGGTGCGGCACTTCTAGGGTAGCTGCCAGAAGTAGATGCGTCGCCCTTGAGTAGCCACTGAAGGATTTGGGCAAATTTGTCCATCATCACATTCCTTTGTCGCTCAAGGGATTCTTCGAGTAAGATTTTGATAGGATCTCCTCCCCCCTCATCTTTCTTTTCATCCACCATGGGAGGCCATTGGGATTTGTGAGGCTGTTCTTGCAAAGGTTCGACTAGTTGAAGCCCTAACTCCTTATATCCTGACCTCGTTGGGGACATGCAAAGAAAAATAGAGAAAGAGCAGATCGCTTTGATACCACTGATCTAGATTTAAACAGGAATGCAAAAAATTACAGATATAACCATAAATACAAAGATGTAGCAGAAATAACACTTCATTTCATTAATATCAAATACTAAAATATGCTTACAAACAGAATGGAAATAAGACTAGCTTGGGTGATGGTAGCTTATCTCCAAGAAGAGATGTGGCGGCTACATGCCTTTGAACTATTCTACAATGAGGCTCCAAGGCCTACTTATTATTGAGAAACAATGTAAAACCATAGACATCCAAAAACCTAACCCTAGAAGATAAGGTGCCAAACTATGGGCCCGTTATTGGTACATCAACTTCCTAGGGTTGTAACTTTGGCATATTATCTCTGTTTGATGCGCACAATACCTTGTTAGAAAGATCTATCCAAGGACTACAACTTTTGAGTGAGAAACATTGGGATATATCTAATGTTTCTCCCAATTTTCCCCAAAAACGTTGTTTAACGCCTCAAAACGGCTTCGGAAGTTCAGGACCCGAAAAACTGCCAAAAATAGTAAATTGTGCTACAAATAAGGAAACTGAAAAACTGAAAGAAACAATGGTGTGGGTCCAAGTGGAATAGGCGGGTGGCCACCAATATCCACCTAGATCATTCCTCCCCCCTTAGGAAGAAATGGGCCCCATTGTGTTGAGTTTCTCCATGAGTTGAGGAAACTTCTGCTGAACTTGGTCCCTGGTGAGCCACTTGCCCTAGTGAAGGAGTTGGCACGCTTTGACAAATCGATATAGTTTGATCCTTTGTTGTTGGTTATTCTTGATTTGTGTGTCCATGATCCGATCAATTGTGTCTTGTTCCATGTAATCTGGATTTAACTCTGTAGGTGTGAGATGTTCTGCAATGTCTGATGTGTCTAGTAATGGTGGGAAGTATGGTCGAAGGCGATCCACATTGAACACTAGGTGCAGGCCAAGGAATGGGAGAATGCTAAACTCAAATGCATTATCTCCCATAGCCTTGGTAATGGTGTAAGGACCATATTAGAGTGGTATGAGTTTCTGATAGACTTTGGTAAGGCATTCCTTTTGCAAATGCAACCAGACTTTGCCGCCCACCTGAAACTTGTGTGGCACCCGATGTTGATCATGTCACTGCTTTTACTTGGCATTTGATTTCTCCAAAATGTCATGGACCTGCTGGCGGATATATTGGATGTGCTCAATGAAGCTATTTTCCTTATCGATTTTAGAATAGACATGAGTTGAATCTGTCGGAGTAGCTGCAAATGGCATGGCCACATCAATGGGACATAATGGTTGGAATCCCAAGCCCACTTGAAAAGGGTTGTCACTAGTCAAGTTATGGAGAGTGCGGTTATAGCTGTGTTGGACATAGGGGAGGCTCTCCTCCCATGTGCATGGATGCTTTGAGTTGTACATGCGCAAAATGTGCATGATCATCCTATTGATGACCTCTGTTTGATCATCAGTTTTGGGATGGAAAGTTGTGGACTTAGTGAGCTTGGTTTCCAGCATCGACCAGAGACTGGACCAAAATGTACTGAGGGATCTGTTGTTCCAATCTGAGATGATAGACTATGGGATCCCAAAGTGTACCCAAACTCATTTAAAGAAGAGTTTAGCAGTGGCTTCCGCTATGATATTCTTCTTGCAGGTCGCCATAATGGCCATCTTCGATAATCTGTCAACAACCACAAAAACATAGTCATTGCCATGCTTAGTAGAAGGAAGGCCTGCCATGTAATCCATGGAGATGGATTCCCAAGGTCGACTAGGGTTAGGTAGGGAAGTATAGAGGCCTTGCTTCTTGATGGTTGGTTTTGAAATGGCGCAGGTAGTGCAGGATCTTATGTACTTCCCGACATCTTGTCGAATATTCGGCAAATAGAAATATTTTTGCATTACTGCCACCGTTTTCTCGACCCCAAAATGCCTAGTGGACCGAATGTACCGTGCTTCCCAAATCATCTTGGCATGCTCGCTTGAAGGAACACAAAGGTGTTCCAGGTGGCATAATAGGGCATCCTGGAGGTGAAAATCTGGAACTTGCTGACCCTCCAAGAGCATCTGGTATGTTGATTTGAAATGATCATAAGTTAAAATTGATGTAGAATTGATTAGCCATTAATGAATATAATGTTAACTGAAAGTGCTAAAAGTGTGAGAACTGCTCGAGAAGAAGAATTTTTATGACAGATGATAAAACATAAGTACTATATAAAATTGATCCAGGTGGCTCTAGACACATGCAGAAGTCCAAGAGGACTCAAGAAGGGGCAAAAATCAAAGTGTTTGGATTGTGCTCGAACTTGGTTCATGTTGAATAGCTCGTTGTTGTGATCATGGTGCTGTGAACGGTCAGTCAAGCTGAGCCCATATGCGAAAGTTAGGAGCAGTCAAAGTTCAGGATTGACTTGGGTGACTAGATAGGCTTAAGGAGGTAGCAATTTGGACAAAATCCGGCCATCGAATTCTGGCCAGCTGGGGCTAGATTCTAGGCGAATTTGTAGCCTATTTAAATTTGGTCATTTTTCAGATTTTTCAAAAATGGCCAAGAATTTGTTATAAAACAAAAAAAATAAAATTTTGGGGTGATGGGCCACCAACCCCAATATGAAATGTATAAATTAAAAAAATAATTAATTATGGCCGATGGGCCATGACCCCTGCTAGCCCTCCCTCAACTATCGAAAAAAAACACATTTAATTAAGGGGTAGGAGGCCATGACCCCGCCACCCCCGCTACCTGCTCAATAGACATAATGAAAAGGGCACTTCCCGCAGTAGGACTCCAAGAACTTGAGGAGATCACCACCATATCCAAGAAGAGAATGCTAAGATAAGGAGGCTTCTACAAGAGGCAAGGGAAGAAAAACAAAGATTACTATACTAGCTGCAAGCCAAGGATGAGGCCTTGGAAAAGCTGCAACATCGTTGTTTGGAGGTAAAAAGCGATTTCTCGATTTCATATGATTTTCATGATGATGAATTCACTACTTTTGAAAAACATACTACAGGGATTGGATCCAAACTATTGAAGAAAATGGGCTATCAGGAAAAGGGCCTCGAAATCAAAGGCCAAGGCATCGTAAACCCCATCTAAGTCAAGGAAATGCCTTGTCGTGCAGGAATCAGATACGTGAGAAAGGTAATGGGAGAAAGCTCCAATACAGCTAGTAACCAGCCAACGACAGACGATGAAACTCATTCCTTCACATTCCAGTGATAGTGAGGGATCCATGAACACTTATTGGAGAAATACCAAGGGAAAGTGCCCCAAGGAAGCCCTGAAAGTTTGGAGGAAAAAGAATCATTGTAGTCCTTGCAACAAAGGGGGACACCAACAAACCACGTATCTAATGCTCCCTGCTCCGGAAACATCGTCAGAGGAGCCAAAAGGTGAACATGCTCAACAAATGAATCCACCCCATTCACGGTGGTCTGCTTTATTAAGTTGGTTTTTTTAGGTAGTAGCTTGTTATGTCCACCATTGTAAATCATACGCTGCAGGTAAATGTAAAATTGATGGTGTGTTTCCTATAACTTAAAAACACAACGATGATATTTTGGCCTTTCTTTATTAGTAGTTGAGGTATTGATTACTTGTTATGTAATCCTTGGCTAAGGAGTGTGTACTATAAACTCTTGACAAGGAAGGGTTGTTAAGTCATGTGTGGTGTGCATGATTGCAAAGAATGTACCAGTTTCGCATGCAGGGGATTGAAAGTGTGGATTGAAAAGGACATAAACAATGTACTAAGTGTAAATGCTTTTGGGGTCCAAAATTTCCTCAGTGGGAAGATTGATCCAGGGGCTCTAGACACATGCAGAAGTCCAAGAGGACTCAGGAAGGGGCAAATATCAAAGTGTTTGGATTGTGCTCGAACTAGCTTCATCTTGAAGATCTCGTCGTCGTGATCACGGTGGTGCAAACAGTTTGTCAAACCGAGCCCATATGCAAAAGTTAGGAGCAGTCAAAGTTCAGGGTTGACTTGGGTGATTGGATAGGCTTAAGGAGGTAGCAATTTGGACAAAATTTGGCCACTGGATTCTAGCCAACCAAGGCCATATTCTGGGCGTTTATGGCCTATTTAAATTGTCTCCTTCGGTCACTTTTCTGATTTTTCAAAAATGGCCATGAATTTATTATAAAAAAAAAAATAAAAAAAATAAAAAAAATAAAAATTGGGGTGGCGGACCACCAACCCCACCACCCACCCACAATATCCAATGTATAAATTAAAAAAAAAAATTATTTATGGGCCAATGGGCCATGACCCCTACCGGCCCTCCCTTAACCACCAAAACAAAAACAAATTTAATTAAGGGGTGGGCGGGCATGACCCCGCCACCCCTGACACCTACTCAACAAACATTACCTTAAGGGTGGGGACGCGGAATGTCAACCCCGCCACCCTCTCCACCTCCCATGTACGTAGCGAAGGTCGGTGAAAAAAGGGGCGCAGGCCACCAAAATAGTGGACTCACCGCCCCACAGTTAAATCAATAAACACCACCATGTATTAAAAATGGGAGGGGCGGGGTTTGACCACACGACCCCTCCTCAATGAAATTTTTAATTAGGTAATCCGCCCAACTACCCTCATTGGGTAATCCACCCACTCATAAATATATATGCCTTTTTGCATAGTGCACCAAGGGGAGGCCAGGGGTGGGCATGGATTTCTATGCAGGTGGAACCCTAAGTAGTGCAGAGAGGAGGTCAGAACCATGATTTGAGCAATTTCTCTAGGGAGATAGATTTTCATTTTGTCAGTTTTCAACAAATTTTATATGGTTTCAGCATTTCTCGATGCGACGAACTCAACAATGTTGTCCGTTTCTCCATCAGAGGTCTACAATTTTTGGGCTTCTTCAATTTTGGAGGTATAAGGTAATCATTTTGATTTTTGATGTACTTTCATTATTTTTCCATCTAACGAAAACAACACCTCCCCAATAATTCGAGTAGGGCCCAAAGACGTAGTCCCTCTTGGACGAACTTCGATATCAATCCTATGTCTTCTATGCGTGACTTGCAATTATTCTCTTCCTCTTCTTTTATGCACTTGTAATTTCATGGTTAAATACAAGCTTAATATGTAATTCTTTAATGCATCACAAGGAAAATATTTTTGGAATAAAAAATAGAAGTGAAAACAGCTAAAACACAACAATACCAGATAACAATATTGATTACGGAGTTCGTCCTTGATGGACTACGTCTCTGGATCCGCTTTCAAGATGGGCGACCACTTTATTAGGATTGAAATCAAGTAGGTCGATTACACATCAATTTGACTGAATTGAATGTGCACGCTGGGACGTCTAGTCAACATCAAAGGATAAATCTCTAAACCAACTTTCCAACACCTGTCACAATTCCCAATTCTGACTCCGATGCTCCTGTTACACTAAAAAAAAATGGCTATGGCCTCTAGAACCTGCATACAAAATCCAAAACCACTCTCCTCCTCTTCAATGAACAAAACTACCTTTTACAACCCACCAAGTGCATTTGAACTCCCTCCACTAAGTTTAGGAATGAATCAGTTCTAATTTGGGTTACAAAATTCTTGGTCTATTCGTGATTTTCCACCTAGGGATAAGGTTGCTTGGTGGTTGAATTAGTTTGCGCCAAAAATTGTAACAAAAACCCAAATCAGGCTTTATATTAAAACAAACCGTTAGCTTTCATGTCACCGGGCAGAGGAAGTGCTGATAACGCATGTGAACATCATTGCTAACCGACGGTTATAGCCCGATGGTTTCGCTGTGGTTACATTAAACTCTACGGTGAACTATGGTGGTTCCTCTATTCACATGACTATAGGCTCGATGTAGCTACAATTTGACCTGTTTTGAGTGGTTAACTCTCGGTCATAATCTGATGGATAACCACTAACCATTCACATGGCATGTGGTCCCACTGCAGTTAGGTCGGATAGTCTTACAAACCCCAATAGTTAGTCACATTCAGTGACATGCACCTACTACAATTAGAGACTTTGCGGTCTAATCTGATGGTTTAGGACTGATATATATTGTTTGTAATGTTTTTTAATGTAGTACAAAGGTCGAGAGGGTCTTAACATAGTTTAATGTGTTTTTATGTTGATTTAACACATAGTTTGTATTGTAAAGAGGTTCGATAGGTTTAGAACTTAGGGTTTAGGTAGAGCTTAGGTTTAATGGTTTAATACATGGATTTGATAGGTTAGGGTTTAGGATTAGGTTAATTTTTTAAAATAACCTTTTACATCATTGTCACAATGTGACATTTGTGACAATCATAAATTGAGACGACAACGAAACATGGCAACATGGAAGACAAATTCATGTTGATGATCAACCCTAGTGAAATTGACAATAAACACTTGTCGACAACCAGGTACAACACCATATCAACTGAACACCATGAAAAACCATAGACATCACTTGAATAACCTGAACCATAAACAACAATGTTGAAACTGAATGACACCAGACTGAATTGCTAATGACAACACTGAACTGTGTAACTGATCTGACGAGATCCTCCTAGATCAATCCTCTCCACTTGAAAGCTTTTGGACCACCAAAAGTTTGACTAAACATATAGTCGATGAGGGTAGAGCTTCCTTACTTTCCACCTTGTCTTGATGATGTACCAATACATTTGATCAACTACCTGAAGGTGATGGCCCTGATGATGCTAACCATGGCACATTTTGAATCGGTGACATGTTCCATCCATCTGCAGGATGAACAACTTGCGACAATGGTCAAACAACTTGTTATGAACATGGAAATTGGCTTTTTTCCATGAAATACCGTGAGTTAGTGATTCATAATCATCGTTGAAAACAATCTCTATGGGATATTGTTCAATACTATTAATATGTATTAACAACCTAGATTGCAGAATGACAGAGACAATCAAAGATATTCTTGACATTAAACCAGCTATACTTTCCTAATTCCTGTTTACTAAGTGAACTTGTTGCAAATAACCCATCAAATTGTACGGTGACGATTGTTGCAACTTAGTTTGATTTTGAAAGTATTGAGTTAGCTATTGATTTGTTTGAATGTCTTTTTCTTCATTTATTAAATTATCTTTCCATTGATTAGCACTTTCCCCTGATGCATAAGTTTCCCTTAGATACTTGACACTGCTTAAAAGGCTTTGATATGAAAACAAATAGGCTTCCTCTCCACTTGGAAAGAGGCTTCCAAACTATTCGAAACATGAATTGGTGACATAATACAAGAGAAATTTAACACTAACTTTCCCCAATACTGACCTACATCCCTGTAACTGATATTTTCCAAACTTGGACTGAAATGATTCATTCTGACATTAGGAAGAGGAGCTTTAGGCACAAACTATAATTCATGTTGTATTCCCTGCTTATGAGTAAGATGTTTGGTTTCTTTAAATAGAACTGGAAAAGTTTCTACTTCTTCAATCAAACTATCTTTAAGATAAGACTCATAACTTGAACAAACATCATGTTGATTCTTATGTTATTCCTTTTCACACATGATTAGAAATCTTTTATTTGAACTTATTAATTGCTCCATCTAATTAGAAACAACTAAATTCATTTGATTTTTGTTTTTATGTGCCCTGATAATAAATTCAACCCCATCTTTCTTAAGGTGATATTTATGCTCTCTCCTGTAAAATATTGCATCACAATCATAAAGATAAGGACTTACTAAGACAACTCCACATATGTCTACGGGAACCACATCTAATTCCACTTCATCAATGTAATTAGCTGTAATGGCAAATCTTAATCGACATTGTTTTGTGACTTTTATTTGAGTTGATTTATTTAGCTATCCTAATGGGTAAGGTCTTGGATGATTCCATGTTTCCAAACCCAAATTCTTAACTAAATATTTAGATAATAAATTCGCTTGTGATCCATTGTCAAACATTGTATCTATATTTGTATGCTTAGAAGTTATCCTTATGTTAAACAATTCAACTCTTTTATCCTCATTTGAAGGATTTATGTTTGATGAATATGCAATAGTTTTCAAACTTGAACTAGTGCTAGAAGTTTTACATGTCGTAACCATAGCAGTTATCCTCATTTCATCACCTGAATCTGAAACTAGATCTTGCTGGACTAATATGATTGCCTTCTTTTTATCCTTCTCCTTAACGAAATTTTTGGGCTTAAGTTCTGGATGAATTTTCCAACACTTCGATTCATCATGCCCGATTCTCTGGCAATGAGAACAAGTTGGTATTTCCTTCTGAGCTATCGTTGATTTATTTCTCTTCGAATTGTTCTTCCCTTTACTATCATTGGAATATTTGATTTCCAACTCTTAAGATGTTTGTGATGAAAACTTGAATGGTCTACCACTTGATTCAATATGTATGGCTTGAACACACACTTCATCAAAATCATTAGGATTAAACATCACTAATGTATGCCGCAAATATGAATGTAAACTACCGATGTATTTTAACAAAGTTTCACGTGTATCTAATGAAATACCAAGTGCCAATGATTTCTTTCTAAACTCTTGAGTAAACTCCTCATCACTCTGCCCTTTACCTTGCCTCAAATTCTTTCAATCACTAACAACTTGTTGCATGTATTCTAAAGGATAGAATTGTTTCCTAAGATCTTTTAAAAACTTAGACCATGAAGAGATGACTTTTCCTTTCCGCTTTACATCTATTTGAGTTTTACTTTCCCATCAGATTAAAGTTGTTCCCCCCATTCTAAGTGTAGCTAACTGAATTTTAGTTTTATCTTTAGAAATGTTTTGAATACGAAAATATACTTCTAACTACTTAATCCAGTTGTCTAACTTTTCAGGATTCATTTCAGCATCATAAATAAGTAATTCGAATTTTACATCAAGTTTCAAAAGTGATGTTTTCTTAGGTTTCTTTTCTGTTTCAGATTCTACAAAGGAAGAAGAAGAAGATGATGATGATGGAGATGATGGAGTTGAAGGTGGTTTATTAGCCTTTCCTTTACCTTTGTCCTTCTTCGATGTCTTGGAAGAAGAAGTTGCATCTCTTGCCTTCTTGTCTTCATACAGTTCTCCCAACATCTACCGCATAGTCTAGAATGCTTGCTGAATTTTTTCATCATTCATCTTAGCTTCAGTGTTTTCACTTGCATCAGATCTTGTCATGGTCGAATTATGAATGACTTGTCACTTTTCAATCTCTGGATCAATCTGCTCAAGGATTCTTTCTCCACATTGTGACTTTGACCTGGTTAACATTCAATGGAAAATTCTACAAATGCAACCTGCTATGATACCAAATTATATGATCTGAAATAACACATATTTTATTCAAATTTGGAATTAAATAGTGGATCTAGAATTTCAAAATAACCAAAAGGCTCAATTATATTAATGTCGTTGTAATAAAAAATTTCCGATTTTAACGAAATGTGTGTTAAATGATCGTAAGTTAAAACTAATGTAGAATTGATTAGCCATTAATGAATAGAATGTTAACTGAAAGTGTTGAAAGTGTGCGAACTGCTCGAGAATAATTTTTTTTTACAATAGATGATAATACATAAGTACGATGAAAAACAATAGTGAAAATAGCAAAAACACAGCAATACCAGACAACAATATTGATTACGGAGTTCGTCCCTGATGGACTATGTCTCCGGGTCTGCTTTCAAGATGGGTGACCGCTTTATTAGGGTTGAAATCAAGGAGGTCGATTACACAAAAATTTGACCAAACTGAATCTACACATAGGCACTTTAGGTCACTATCAAAGGATAGCTCTCTGAACCAGCTTTCCAACACCTATCACGGTTCCCAATTCTAACTCCGGATGCTCCTGTTACAATGAAAACAAAAACGACTATGGCCTCCAGAACCTACATACAAAATCCAAAACCACTCTCATCTTCAATGAACAAAAATGCCTTTTAAAACCCACAAGGTGCATTCAAACTCCCTCCACTGAGTTTAGGAATGAATCAGTTCTAATTTGGGTTACAAAAGTCTCGGTTTATTCATGATTTGCCACCTAGGGATAAGGTTTCTTGGTGTTTGAATTAGTTCGCACCAAAAACTGCAACAAAAACCCAAATCAGACTTTATATTAAAACAAACAATTAGTTGTCATGTCACCGAACGGAGGAAGTGCTGACAGCGCATGTGAACGTTGTTGCTAACCTGCGGTTATAGCTCGGCGGTTCCGCTGTGGTTACATTAAACTCTACGATGAACTCTGGTGGTTCCTCTATTCACATGACTATAGTCTCGATGCAACTACAGTTTGACCTGTTCCGAGCGGTTAACTCCCGGCGCTAACCCGATGACTAACCACTAACCATTCATATGGCATGTGATCCCGCCATGGTTAGGCTGGATAGTCTTAAAAACCCTGACGATTAGTCACATTTGGTCACATGCACCCGTTGCGATTAGAGACTCCGCGCGGTCTAATCTAAAGGTTTAGGACTAATATATATTGCTTGTAATGTTTTTTAATGTAATACAAAGGCCGAGAGGCTCTTAACATAGTTTAATGTGTTTTCATGTTGATTTAACATATAGTTTCTACTGTAAAGAGGTTCAATAGGTTTAGAACTTAGGGTTTAGGTCTAGAGATTAGGTTTAATGGTTTAATACATGGATTCGATAGGTTTGGGTTTACGGTTAGTTTAATTTTTAAAAATAACCTTTTACATCAAATTGTCACAAAGTGACATTTGTGACAATCGTAAATTGAAGACGACAACCAAACCCGACAACATGGAAGACACATTCATGTCGATGATCAAACCTGGTGGAACTAACGATGAACACTTGTCGACAGCCAGCTACAACACCATATTAACTGAACACCATGAAAAACCATAGACATCACCTGAATAACCTGAACCATAAACAACACTGTCGAAAATGAACGACACCGAACTGAATTGCTGACGACGACACTGAACTATGTCACTAATTTGACAAGATCCTCCTGGATCACATGTGTGGCCGAATTCTGGGTCACTTTTGTAGATAAATGGCCGCCCACAAGAGTTGAGCACAATGGTTAACGCCATGATCAGTGGTCGGCCAAGACAAATTGCAAAATTATTGGTGTTGCCCTTCTTATACTTGATATTCAAATGGAATTGTTGCAAGTATGTGGACAACTTCTGATGGCGATCATTCTGTAACTTCCCTTACATCTGTATGAATTGTAGGGGTCGGTGGTCTGTGTGGATGATCGTTTCCTTCCCTAAAATGAATGCTTCCATTGTCGGTAGGCTTGCACAATGGAATACATCTCTTTGTCATAAGTGGGATACTTCTGGATTATGTCTGAAAGTGTCTCATTATGATATGCCACTGGGTGCTCCTATTGAGTAAGGATTGCCCCAATAGCATAGTCAAAGGCATCTGTCTCGATCTCAAATGGTTGTTGCAAGTCTGGTAATGTGAGCATTGGTGCAAAATAGAGGCGATGTTTCAACTCTGTGAATCCCTTCTGTTGAGATTCATACCAAAAGAATTTTTCTTTCACTCCTCTCTTGGTGACTTGACTCAAGGGCCAAGTGATATGAGAGAATCCCAACATGAACCTGTGGTAGAAATTGGCAAGACCCAGAAAGTTGTGAAGCTCTATCAGAGTGGTTGGAGATGGCCAATCTTAAATGACTCAGATCTTGGCTGGATCCACATACACCCCTCGTTCATCAATAATTTATCCCAGATGTTGAACCTGGGTTATGTAAAACGTGCATTTCTCCAAATTGGCACATAGCTTGTATTGCCACAGTGTTTGGAGAACCTGTCAGATGTGGTGGAGGTGCTCTTCCCAACTTTGGCTGAAGATCAGGATGTCATCCAAATATACCACTACAAATAAGTTGGTGAATGGCCACAAGATTTCATCCATCAGCCTCATGAAGGTTGCAGGAGCATTCGTTAACCCAAAAGGCATAACCAACCATTCGAAAAGGCCCTCCTTGGCTTTGAAGCCAATCTTCCACACATCGGAGGGTTTGATTGGTACCTGGTCATATCTTGATTTCATGTTGATATTGCTAAAATATTTTGCCCCCTTCAGGTGGTACATAAGGTCATCAATCCATGGGATTGGGTACCTATTCCACACAGTGATCTTGTTCAGTGCTCGATAGTCAATACAGAGTCTCCAAGTCCCATCCTTCTTCTATACCAACATGATTGGGCTCCCCAGGGCGATGAACTCGACCGGATATGACCTTTTTGCAGCAGCTCTTGAATCTGCCTCTTGATTTCATCGTTCTCCATAATGGAGCATTGATAGATTGGTTCATTGGGCAGTGGCGCACCTGGGGTCAGATTGATGGATTGCTTGACCTGACAGTGCAGAGGCACCCCTGCGGGGGAGGTGAATATGTCCTCGTACTCCTCCATGACCTTTTCCATTTGTTGTTGTCATGCGGAGGGGCCTTATCTAGAGGTTGTGGCCACTGTCTTCTTCTTTCCCTGAGGGCGTATCATCAGGAAAACAAGTTTCCCGGTTTTGGAAATAAGCTTACTGCATTGTTTTGCAGTAACAAAAGAGATGGTTGCAGGCGGTGCTACCTCTAGTATCCTATACAACTTATTTCCCAAAGTAACAATAACAGCACAAGGCCTTGAATCATACACAACATGTCGCTTCCATACGTATGGTTGGCATAATAATACATCACAAACATCAAGGGGAGAAACATCACATAATACCTCATATGTGAAGGGCTTAATGTTGTATGGAAGGCGACATTTTTGGCTCACATGAAGATCCCATCCTTGGTGAAGCCACCCGATGGTGTACGGTTCTTGATGTGATGTGGTCGATAAGCCCAGCCGCTTCATGAACTCTGTCAAAATAAGGTTCTTTTGGCTCTCGCTGTCGACAATAAACTATAGCAGGGAGCTCTTTACCCACATCTGGGAGTGGAAGAGGCGCTCCTCCTCCTCTGTATCTTCAAGTTCCTCCTTCTGGATCTTCGTGGTGGAAACGGTGGCGTTGGGCTCTGCATCGATAATCTGCTTCCCTTTGTCATTCCCCTTCTCAGGTTATGACTCAGAGTCGGTACATTCATTTGATTCTGAAGCCCTTAGCTCGACCACCAATGACTGCTTGGCTCGACACTCACTTGTGTTGTGAGTGGAGCTCTTATGGAACTCACACCACTTTCCTGTGTCCTTCTTCGGCTTCGCGGTGTTGTTCTTTGCTTGTGGCTTTAGCGGGTTGTCCTAGGATGCCCTGCCTTGGATTTTTCCTTTGTTCTGTGGTTTGGGGGCACCTTTCCCTTGCTTTAGATTAGCAGATCCAAAGTCTTGCTTCTTCTATTTAAACTTTTGCTCAATCTTGATGGCATATCGGTATGCTGTGCCGAGTGAGGAGATGTCTAGTAACTCCATCTCATCCTAGATGTACTTGTGTAGGTAGTTGTGGTACTTGAGAACCAAATTCTTCTCAGAATCCTTGATACCCAACTTTGTGTGAAGGGTATGAAATATTGGTAAATTCTAGCACATCTTGGTCCCTTCCCTATCGCAACGTTGTCCACTTTATGTATTTATCCTCATAGCTCCTGACAGGGTAGTACTACAAGTGGGTGCGGATGAAAACAGTGAGTTTGTACTTTCATCCTTCTACTGACAGTAGGTTTCCCACTAGTCCTTGACATGGGGGGCTGCTTTAAGAAGTGCAAAAGTGATCCTTTCCCAGCTGGAAAAATCATGAATGAAAAAATATCCTTCTAACAGATTTAACCATTTATCTATAGTGTCTGCATCTATCTGACCCTCAAATATGTGAATGTAAAAGTTAACTTGTACCTTAAAGGGTGTGGCGCTTCCAGAGTAGATGCGTCGCCCTTGGGTAGCTGTTGAAGGATCTGGGAAAAGTTGTCCATCATTGCATTCCTTTGTCGCTTGAGGGCTTCTTCGAGCAAGATTTTGATAGGATCTCCTGCCCCCTCGTCTTTCTTTTCATCTTCCATGGGAGGCCGTCGGGATTTGCGAGGCTGGTCTTGCAAAGGTTCGACGAGTTCAAGCCCTAACTCCTTATATCTCGACCTCGTTGGGGACATGCAAAGAAAAACAGAGAAAGAGCAGACCACTCTAATACCATTGATCCAGATTTAAACAAGAATGCAACAAATTACAGATATAACCATAAATACAAAGTTGCAGCAAAAATAACACTTCATTTCTTTAATATCAAATATTGAAATATGCTTACAAACAGAATGGAAATAAGACTAGCTCGGGCGATGGTAGCTTATCTCTGAGAAGAGATGTGGAGGCTACATGCCTTTGAACTATGTTACAATGAGGCTCCAAAGCCTACTTATTATTGAGAAACAATGGAAAAACATAAACATCCAAAAACCTAACCGTAGGAGATGAAGCGCCAAACTATGCGCCCCGTTTGGTTAAATTGGTACATCAACTTCCCAGGGTTGTAACTTTGGCATACGATCTCTGTTTGATGCACATAATACCTTGCTAGAAGGATATATTCAAGGAATAAAACTTTTGAGTGAGTAAAATTAATCCACGACCCATGTGCACCCGGTTTTCCCAAAAAACATCATTTAGGGCCTCAAAACGACTCCGAAAGTTTAGGACCCAAAAAACAGCCAAAAATAGTAAATTGTGCTACAATTATGAAAACTAAAAAGTTGAAAGAAACAATGGTGGGGGTCCAAGTGGAATAAGCGGGTGGCCACCAATATCCACCTTGATCATCCAACACTGATGAACCAATAAGAATTTTTAATGAGAATGATGAGGAAATTGTAGAAGAAAGAAAGGAATAACCCTCTAGTCCTCAAGCTAGAGACCCCCCAAGGTATGTACAAAAACACCACCCAATTGACCAAATAGTTGGTGAATTAAATTCTGGAGTGAAGACAAGAAGGAAATTGCTTAATGGCCCTACGGAAGTACATGTTTCCCCGTTGTCCATGGAGGAACCAAAGGATATTGTTCAATCCAGTCAAGATCAACATTGGCTGAAGGCCGTGAATGAAGAATTGGACTAGATGGAGAAAAATCAGACTTTGGAACTTGTTACAAGACCTAAAAACAAGAATGACATTTGCACAAAGTGGGTATTCGGGAATAAGTTGAATGATCATGGAGAAGTAGTAATAAACAAGGATAGGTTGGTATGCAAAGGCTATGCTCAAATAGAAGGCTTGGATTTTGATGAAACTTTTTCTCCTGTTGCTAGATTAGAAGCAATAAGAATGTTTTTAGCATATGCTTGCTTTAAGAACCTTAAAATTTATCAAATGGATGTCAAATATGCTTTTCTCAATGGAGAGTTACAAGAGGAAGTATATATAGAGAAACCAAATGGTTTTCTTCTAATAGATAAACCAGATTATGTTTGCAGACTTACGGATTTGTATGGTCTCAAGCAAGCCCCTAGAGCCTGGTATTCCAAGCTAGACAACTACTTGATCATGTGTGGATTCAAGAGAAGTGCAATTGACATAAAATTATCTGTCAAAGAATAGGAAAACAAACTCATTATGGTGGTAGTATATGTTGATGATATTATCTTTGCAAGTAATTTAGATTTGTTGAACAATGAATTTACAACTGATTTGAAGGCAGAGTTCTATATTTCCATGTGTCAGGCTAGGAGGTAACTACTCAAATCGAATTGTGTTTTTTGATTAAGATGGATAATATATTTATGCATGGAGAGAGACTCTTGCGTTTCATCTCCCAATGTCTCTTCATCTTCTAATTCTCCTTATTTTCTATTTATAATATTTACATTGATTTGCCTAATCCTAAAGGTTATGTGTAAACATTCCCCCCTTTAATCTGAAGGGATGTTAGTGAGTCCAAGCATCATTCTGAATCTTTCAAACTTTTCTATTTGAAGTGCTTTGGTGAAGATGTCTACAATCTACTCATTTGTGGAACAATTGCGTAGGTGGATTGCCTTTGCCTCACCATGATGTTGAATTAGATGGTATTTCGTATTGACGTGCTTCGTTTGATCATGAAACTTTGGGTTCTTGGCCAACTTTATTGCAGAAGTGTTGTCAATCATGAGATGAGTTGAATGCACTTGTTTCTCTTACAAATCTTCCATAACTTTCCTGAGCCACTCAATTTCCTTTTTTGCTTCAGCTACTACCACATATTCTGCCTCAGTTGTGGAATCTGCTGGAATTAATTGTCTGCATGACCTCTAGGGGACAACTCCTGATCCAAGATCATAACATAACCTGAAGTAGATACCCTAGTTTCTTTATCTCCATCAAAGTTTGAATAAAAGTATTCAATCAAGCTAAAGTCACCCACCTGTGTATACTTAAGTCCAAAGTCTTGAGTTCCCTTCAAGTACTTTAGAACACTTTTTGCAGCAGACCAATGATCCTCACGAGGCTTTTGCATAAACCTAAAGGGGATTCTAGCAACAAATGAAATGTTTGTACTGGTAGTAGTTAGGTAGTTGAGACTTCCTACGAGCTGTCTATACTTCGTTGCATCCTCAAATTCTTTTCCTTCAGTGGATGTGATCTTTAATTTTTGTTCCATTGGAGTAGTTAAAGGATTGCACTCATCCATGCCACAAATTTTCAACAGATCTCCTGAGAGAGGAATATAAACTTATGATGTTGAGTTACTTCAATACCAATATAGTAGTGAACATAGCCCAAGTATTCTTCATTTCAAAACCTTTCCTCAGTTCCTTCTTTATGGATGAAATGTAGCTCTCATTGTTCCCTGTTATCAAAATATCATCTACATACACCACAAGATATACAATTGCTTTTCCAACTTTCTTGACAAACAAAGTTGAATAATCAAGATCATAATTTTTGAAGTTGAGTTTCAAAAGATGCTCAGTTAACTTCTCGTACCAGGCTCGCAGAGCTTGCTTAAGGCCATATAAGGATTTCACAAGCTTGCATATATTATGTTCTTGACCCTTCACAACAAATCCTTCTGGTTGGGACATAACAACATCCTCTTTTAGATATCCATTTAAGAAAGTAGTTTTTACATCCATTTGATGGACTTTCCAATTGTTTGTGCTGCTAAGGCAAAGAGTGTCTGGATGGTAGCCCATTTTTCTATGGGGGAAAAAGTATCCTCATAATCGACACCTTCCTTTTGTACAAAACCTTTTTCCACAAGCCTAACTTTATGCTTCTCAAGTGAGCCATCTTATTTATACTTGTTTTTGAAAACCCACTTGCAGCTAATTGATTTGGTTCCCATTGGAGGATCAACCAACTTCCAGGTTCCATTCTTTATGAAAGTAGCTTATTCTTTCTACATCACTTATTTCCATTCATCATTAGAAGTGGCTTATTTGAAGGAAGTTGGTTCGAAGTCTGTAGAAAATTTCAATTCAAAATCATAAGAAACATCCATATCAACAGGTGAATCAGAATATTCTACATCACCTCCATTTTGTCTAGTTGAGCTTCTTATTCCTGTCTTTCCAACCTCATCAGGACGAACACTTTCAAGTGTCTTTGTTAGCCATTTTGGAGGACGTTTTTGAGATGGCCCGAGATGGTCAAATGACTGAGATGGGGTTGAATCAAGATTTAGTCTCTCATTTATGTCAATCACATCACTCAAAGTGTCTTCAGTGGCTGGAGCTTCATGTGGGGGAGAGAGTGCTTCAGAAGAATATTCCAAAGATTGATCCACTATAAGAATCCCCCCTTCAAGATGTGGAATCTCATTATGAAATTCCTGGAAATATTTTTCATGTCTGAATCTATCCAAACGATCAAGATGTTGCTCAACAACATTACTAGCCTTGGAGTATTCAAGAAAGATCACATCTCTAGATATTATAAACTTCTTATTGACTTCATACCCCAACAAGATACACTTGTGACTCCTTGCACCGATTTTGTTTCTATTTTCCATAGGTATCAAAACATAACAGGTGGAACCAAAAACCCTTAGATGCCTCACCGAAGGAATGTCGCAATTCCACATTTAATAGGAAGTCTTGTTTTTTATAACATGAGGTGGACATCTATTATTTATATACACAACACATAGAACTGCATCAATCCAAAACATCAATTTAACATTCTTGAAAAAAACATGAAACGTACCATATTTGATATTGTCATGTTCATTCTTTCAGCTACTCCATTATGTTGGGGATTATAAGGGACAATTGTTTGATGTTTGATCCCATGATGGCAAAGATAGTTATCAAATTAATTTGAAGTGTATTCTTTTCCATTATCAATGAAATAGAGCCAATATGAGGTTGTGCATCATTTTCAATCCATGCATGAAAGTTATTGAATGTTTCAAAGGCATCTGAATTTTTCTTCAATAAATAAACCCAACACATTCTAGTATAATCATCAATAAATGTCATCATATATTTATTTCCATTTGAAAAAGGAACAATAATTGGGCCACATAATTTTGAATGATTGAGTTCAAGTTTTCTATGTGCTCTAGAACGAGAATAATGAAAATACTATTTGTTGTCCTTTCATAAGATACAAGCATCACATTACTTAAATTTCATAGGAATTGTAGGCAAACCAGTAACACCATTTTATTCAACAGACAAAGGTTGTCATAGATCAAGCATCCAAATCTAGCATGCCATAAAATACTTGATGGAAATGTACCTTCATCATAGTGAGAAATGTGTGAGAATTTTGTGCATGAGCAGAGATTCCTTGCAGCTTCAAAAGTCTTTCTTCTTTTATCCCTATCATGAAAAGTGAGTGATCTGATGCTTTTTTGACCTCGAACTTGCCACCAAATATATGAATGGAGTGTCCTTGCTGGCGGATGTGGACCAAAGACAAAAAAATTCTCCTCTACTCCAAGAGGTATATCACATCATGTAGAAGAAAGTCTAAAAGACTAGGCAGTTTGAGCTTGATGGTGCCAAGACTTGATGGCTTGAGTTTTGACTTGTCTACAAAGTATACTGCTCCATCAACATTGTCAATGAATTATTCAAAGAAATATCTCCTAAAAGTCATGTGGGAAGTTGCTCCTAAATCAAGCAACCAATAATCTTTCCATGAAGCAAGTGAATCATTGAACAAGTCTTCAATTACTCTAATATTATAATGTGCCACAACATAATGAGAATATTTGGGTGCTTTAACTCAAGATAATGTGAATAGGTGGGATATAATGCCTTGACATAAACTATGAGGGGAATATCTATTTCAACACCACTGACTTTTATATCATGCATAACCAATCTTACTTCTGATGCTAAGGAAAGAGGGTCATCATTTTTCAACTCAAGATTGAACAACTTAATCATCAATTGAACAACGTCAAGTTCAGGGTGTGAGTCATACAAATCCTTAAATTTTGTTAAAGCTTGAAAGGAATTTGAAAATGGAGAAATATCTCTTGCCTTGCTGTTCTTATTTTCCTAAATGGAAAGCTCCTTATCTGAAGTGGCTTTGTAGGTGCATTTTCTCCTTCTCCTTCACAAATCCATTTCCACAACTCATTGAAAATGAGGGTGTGTTTTATCTTCTAGGACCACTCATGGTAGTTCTCTTTTCCAGTGAGAATTACTCCCATAATAGAGATTAAAGATTAAATTATGTATTAAAAAAGAAACTTAACTCAAAGATAAAAAAAAATATGGTCCAACTCTCACTACTACTCACACCATTTATTAAACATTCTCCATAATATTTACACCATACATATTATGAAATTACACCATACCACATATACATAACTATTGTAGCGGCTACAACCACCCTCCAGAATTTTGCCTTAGCCTGTATTGGAGTGTCACTACCAACCTTCACAGCAACTTGCCTTGCTTCGTCAAGTCCTCAAGCTTCAATGTATTTATTGCTCTAAGGCGACCTGTCGATCACAATTTAATCTTTTTCCTTCACGGGCTACTCACTTGGGCTTGGTCCAGCTGCAGGTTGAGTAGCTTCTGAGTGAAATTTTCACATTTATGGAGGGAAACCAACCTTTCCCACCAGGAATTATGCAATTCCCTCTAACAGCCTTCTGGGTTCTAGGATTGCGCAATCCTGCTAGCCAACCCTCCCAGCAGGAATTGCGCAATTTTTCCCATCAACAGGTAGTTTAGCCCAGGATTTGCGCAAATATGGGTAGTAGTCAGCTGTTGGGACCATAAATTGTGCAATCCCCTTGGGAAGTCAGCCCAGCTTACAGTCAAGAATGCACATTTTTCTCTAGCAATCAAGCAGTCTCTTGCTTGTGCAGCGGAGTTGACAAGTTCCTTCCGGGACTAAGCAAAACTGACTTGCATGCATAGGCTACTTCTCCCAAGGCAGCATGCAAAGGCATCCCTTGTTTTAGGGATCTATGTTTAGCAGTTGGAGGTTACATACAAGCAGTAATTCCAAAACCTCCCTCCAAGTGTCGCTTCCCCTAGATTTGTGGCATGCGTGTCATAACCTCGATGTTATCAAAACTCATCAACTGGACACTACAAATCCCATTCCTCACATCAATCTTGTAGCTCTGACATCCCACATCACATCTAGAAGCAATCAACACATTCAACTCAGTTTTTTTGGGATAAGCTCGCTTCCCATGCCTTGTGCTACATTTCTATCACTTTTTGGGTTTTTGCTTGTATGAGTACAATTTACTTGATTTCTTTGAATGCCTATTGTTTTTTACATATATTCTAGCTTGTCCTAGCTCTGTTTCAATTTTCGTTGCTATCTCACTGCTATCGCATGCATGAAACTATTTTGTACGAACATTCACCCAACCGATGAACGGCCTCACCCACATGCATGTTGATATGTTTGCTCAATCCTCCATTCATGTTTTGCATGCACTGTTTCTTCTATCACTTAGTGTCACCATGCATTCCATCGACTTACTTGCTTTCAGTTTCCCGTTGGCGAGTTGGGCCAGCCTTGGCCCAATCTTTGCCTTCACTAAGGTTGCATTGTGCAATCTGGAGAAGGAAGGCTCACCTTCCTCTCCATATTTGTGCATTTTGTCCCAGCACTGACCTCCTGGACCAAATTGTGCATTTTTGAAGGTCAGTGGCTTCTTGGCCCAAAACTTTGTGCAAATTTGTCCCTGGGCTAGCAGTCTTTCCCTACTAGAATTGCACATTGTTCAATCCCAACATACAACTACCCAACTGGACTGTGCATTGCGCAGTTCTAGTAGCCAGTTAGTTTCCCAGCAACCAGGATTGTGCCTTGTGCAGTCTTGGCAGTCGGTCTCCCGACCTCCCAGCCAAAATTGCACAACCTTCATGATCATTCACCTAGGTATCTGATCCGGATTTAAACAGGAATGCAACAAAATATAGAGATAACCATATACACAAATATGTAGCGGAAACAATGCTTCATTTCATTAATGGAAAATACCGAAATATGCTTACAACCAAAAATGGAAATAA
>APFE030641076.1:2533-21509 GCA_000404065.3 Pinus taeda | reverse complement strand
AAATAAAAAAATTTAACATTTCTCTACGTATTATTACACCTTAAAAGAGCTGCTAAAAATATATGTATTATATGTTTGTTTGTCACGTGAACATGATATTGAGAGGTATGTATCTGATTGCAGTGTGACAGGGATTTGTTCTATCGAGTCTTTGCACGTTCAAGAAAAATGCAGGCTTTACTGATTAAATGCCATCTGATAAAAAGAAAACGATATAGTTATTAATTTTGAATCAGAGATTTATTAATTTTGAGAGGTCAACTGCTTTCCTCTATGATACTAAGAGCTTATGCTCAATATTATAGAGGTTATGCTCAGAACTAAACATTTATTAGGGTTATTAGATTCTCTTAAAATAATGATTATACAATGTTACATTTGAACCTTTCCATGAAGATTTCAACTATACATAATTATATATTTATTTAAGGATGCATAGCTAGTGATTCTATCTACTCTCTTATGACTATGTCTCCTCATATTATGACAAAGCTGTTTGAAATGCCAAACAAGTTCAGAGAATGACCATTTTTCCACCATCTTTGACAAATCTGTGCCAGCACATCCCAATAATTGAGTAAATAAAACTTGTTCAGTTGCTACTAGAGCAGAAGGTAGAAGACTTGTAAAACCTAGATTCAAAATCTAGATTGCATCCACTTGATCTAAGAAGAAAGTCTATGTTTAAGTAATGCAATGATAGCTTTGTATTCCAAAGCATTTTTTAACCTAAAGCAAAGTGAGTACAATTTTTTTGGAGACTAAATGCAATAGAGCAGACATATATAATTCATAATAAATACAAAAAAACACACTCTGGACAAAAATCCCATCGAACACTATAGTACACCATGACAAAGCTTCACTAGATGTATAACCATTAATTCCCATGGATTCCCACTTAAGGGAACGTTTGTTTATGAGAATATGATCAATGCATAGCCTTCTGTAGATGTAGTCAAGGTACAAAACTGTTTCACTTCAATTTGATACTTGCTTCGCTTCAGCTTCGAAGCTTGCTTTGGGTTCAGTGGAACTAGTAGTCTCACCATCATCTATATCCAAGGCAATGAGGATAATCAAGAACTGGTAGCTAATTGTAATAAGAATCCAGTTGATTATGAGCTCCTCGAGCAGAGAAACACTCTGTCTGTCTGTATCCCAGCCCACCGCTGTTCCTACACTCTACACGGCTTTGAAGAGTCCACTGTATCTGATCAGAGTATGTGAATCATCTGCCAAAGCTCCGATCGTCCAATAACACAGAGTCTGGAACATGGAGTCCAGTTATCCATAGCTGAAATATAAAGCAAACGGAGCAACACCGGAGTTTGTTAAATCGAGCTGCTACAAGGGCTTATCTCTACTATATCTCAGCTGATTGGCGAGACCACCTCCCCAAATTGTAGTCCCCAATACTGCAACGATGGCCACGCCCATAAACCCTCTTTTCTTCCTACTGATGAAGTTGAAATCTAGAGCGTACCCGATTATCACAAACCCTAACATCTGAGCACCCCAGAAAGAAACATTGTTGAACCCTCTGGTCCTCACCATGAAGATCCTGCCATTAACGTTGTTGAATTCATAAGTGTAAAAGAACTTGCTGGGCCATGCAGCAGGGAAGAGTAGCAACATATTCCAGTTGAAGAATAGCTTGATAACCTCCATGGCCTCGGTGCTCACACTGGAGTATTTACGTAGAGTAACCTTGCTGCCATCGCTCCTGACCACCTTGTTGGGTGGAACCAAGGCTAAACTCACAAAAGCCCCAAAGGCCATGAAACAAATGAAGGCTATATAGGTCCAGTCAGTAACAGACGCGGTTTTTCTGTGATAATTCAACATAAAGGGAATGAAACCCCCTACGACTCCTCCCAGATTGAATATAACCTAGAAGAGAGAAATGTATCTTCCTTTCTTGTCCTTGGTGGGATACAAGGTCATGATTGATCCCTGTTCGGCCCAGAGCAATCGAGCGCCGATGCCCAGAATTCCACCTTCAATAACAGGAAAGGTTTCATCATGATAATGATTGTAGTAGAGAAAAGAACCTGCGTAGAAAGCATAAGTGCAACAGCTTACGAAGATGGTTCCGCAAGGGCCAAGGATGTTGTAGATTCCGCTGGCGAAAACTCAGAACACTGCAAATGTCCCGTACAAAGCAGTGTTCGCATCGTTGGACGCCTGGTCGTTCTGCTGCCCGCTTCCCCCAATCCGGTGAGGGCGTTGAACATGCCCCGATAGGAGAAGCGGACCAGAGACACCAGAATCACCTAGGTGAGGGGGGAATTGTAGCGGAACTATTTGGATTGAGGAACCTTTTCACAGGGTCCCTCTTCTTCATCACGATTACCCTTCTCCATCCGTAGATTTCAAGGGAGCTCGATAATCCCAAACCCAAATCACTTTCAGATTTTTCTATATGCCTGATAATGGACTTTGGCAACTCAAATCAAGATGTCTGAGCAGTGACAAGCCCAACATTTTTGTGAATTAGGATCCCTGTGCAAGCCACTGTGATTGGAATTCTGGATTTAGGAGCGGCCCGCCTTTAATTCCAATTCTAAATGGACAACTTAGACCTTTGAATCCTTTCTTTCTATTCCGTGTAATTGATTGGGAGATGTAGGGAGTACGGTGTAATGGATTGGGAGATGTAGGGAGTACCTTGTAAGTGCAGCAGGGGATGTCGGGTCGAATTGGTGAGGGAGAAGCTCGCGGGTTATTTCCAAATTCAAATTCCACTTCCTGATGGTAGTACGCGATGGAAATCAGAATGTATGTCAGAAACCTATCAGTGGTCGACATTAATGCGGAGGGTGGCGGAGCTGGGCAGAGCTCGCGGAGGGTGGTGGAGGGCGGAGGAATTACCGGCAGTCGGAGCTGGAGGTTTTTCTGGGCAATTCCTCCTCCTGGGTAGACTAATCCATAAAACATATGCTTGAAAATCATGAATGTATACTTAAAACTCTTTGATTCATTCCTAAATTAAAGTTAACCTATTATTATTTAGCCATTTAAATTTGAATTTTCGAAATTATTTCGATCCAACCTCCCTTCAAAGCTTATATCTAATATATATGAGAATCTCACATACCCCGGTCACTCTACACTTTATCAAATATATGCATGCTTAACCGGATCTTACTATCATATGCACACCATGAATAACAACCTAGGTCATTGCCATAGGCACGAATTCTCGATCACTTAGTTGTTGACAACCATCTCCACAACCCACGAGCGTGGTCCGTCTTGGTAGTGTTCAGATACTAGTTGTTAGGAATATATTATCACAAAACAATAAAATTAATATGAATACATCCATAACAATGAAAATATTTTAGAAAATAAAACAAATAAAAAAAAAAATAAAAAATTATAATTAATATTAAACTTAATTTATATTTATCTTAATTTTATCTACAAGCGTGAAAGATCAAAATAATTTATTTATTTATTTTATTATATATATATTATTAATTAATTTTTTTTTAATTTATTATTATATGTTTATATTTTATGATTTTTAATATTTTTTAAATTTTTTTATGTTAGAAGAGGTGCACTTTCAGAGATTGATCACTCAAGAGATTTGATCCTCACGGGGCTTGTAGATCAGAGTTAATATGTTAGTTAGATGATTTAAAAAAATTATTAAATTGTAGATCCAAGTTAGTGGACCTAAAGATGGTTTAAAAATATTATAAAATTTGTGTGGCGCTTTATATATAGAAAAACATGCATTTAACATTAAACATTGGGTATATATATATATAAGAATAATAGAAAATATAAAATGGTTAGAAATAAAGGTATTAAATGCCTATAAAGAGTTTTCTACTTAAACTAAGCCTTAGTATTGGATGCATTAATTTATATAAATATATATTATTATATATTTAATTTGTTGAGTTATTAATTTTTTAGCTATGATGAGAATATTACATTAAATCAAAATCTGTGTCTAAATAGTGACCTGTACAACAGGTGAATAAAATGAAAAATCTTTGAGTCTAGCTATACTTGTGACTTTATGATGATCTTTATTCTCAAGATCTACTAGCCATTTTACTATCCTAAAGGACACAGGGTCTTTAGAGGTGTAGATTCTCCAAAGGCCACTAAATTCAAACAATTTGTTTCTCAAAGGTAGTAAATCAAACAAAATTTACTATGGATAACAAACACATTGTTAAGGAATATTTGTGAGGGAAGCAATACCATTTCTTACTAGGTTTCCTACATCTAGGTTTACACCTTTATGGGAAAGATCATTTGCATAAAAAATGTTCATTCTCGACACATGAAATAAGCCAATATTAGAGAAGGTTAGGTTTAGATTCCTGATTCGATCAATAATTCTTCGAAACTTGTAATTCTTAGGCAAAGATTCATGAACAAAATGATGGATAACCAACTGTGAATCTCCCAACGTCACCAAATATTCGATGTTTTCTTCTTTTACCATAAGGAATCCTTTTAATTATCCATATACCTCTGCCACATTATTTGCGCAATTTTCTAAACCCCATTTATACTCAATTTCATTTTTTCCATCGGGGTTGAGAATAACCCCTCTCTATTTGTTGAGTTATTATATGATGAGAGTTTTAGAGGTATATTTCAAAAGTTTGTAGCAATTTTAATGAGTTTTTAAGAATAGAGAATATGTTAAAAAATATAAGAGCTTTTCGATAGGAAATTGATAGGAAAGAGTAAAAGTTCATGGTTATGTCTAGCATTTTATGTTGAAAAGCATTATGAGTAGAAAAGTGGTAAACCTAGATTAGTGATAAATTTCAAAAATCTAAATAAGGATTCATTACCTCTTAGATATCCAATTCCAAGTAAAATGTCTTATTCCAAAAGATTCATGGTTGCAATGTTTTTAGTAAATTTCAATGCTCCTAAAGATAGGTTCAAAATTTACATTTCTTCATGGTCAATACCAATAGTGGGTTATGTTGTTTGGTTTAAAGAATTGTCCTTTTGAATTCTAGAAGAGAATGGAGGACATATTTAATGATTTGGATTTTATAGCTGTATATATTGATGATATTTGTATTTGTTCAAAGGACTTGAAGCAACATGCATAACATTTAGAGAAATATTTTATAAGGTATATAAATATGGTTTAGGCCTTTCCCTAAAAAATATGGAAATTGGGAAAACAAGGATTGAATTCCTTGGAATGATTATCTCCTAAGGAGAATGCAGCTTCAAGACCATGTGCTGTAGAAAATTACACATTTCCTAGACAAAAGAAAAGATAGAAAACAATTGCAGAGATTTTTGGACTCCCTAAACTATGTTTAGGATTTTTATAAGGGGAAGATGAAGATTCCAAATGTCTTTATAAAAGAATTAAAAAGGAAGACACCCCTTGAATTTTACAAATGATTGTAGTTGTTAAAAGAATTAAAGCAAAAGTTCATCATCTTCCTAAATTAAGCTTGCCAACAAGAGGGTTCCCATATATCTTAGAGACAGATGCTGATGATATAAATTGGTCAAACGTACTTTTGCGATATGATAATCCGAATGAAGAAATCTACATGTATACTTTTGGTACATTTCATGACGCAAAAACAAGGCACCCATCTAGTCAAAAATAGATAATTATAGTTAAACAGAGCATTAGAAGGTTCGTATTTTATTTAAAACCAATCCATTTCATTGCAAGGGAATATTTAAAGCATATGGCTTAGATGCTTAAAAACCAAAGATTACTAGAATAGGGAAATGATAAGATCCTGAGATGGAGCCTTTAGCTTAAAGCATATGATTTTGAAATCTAGTACAACCCAGGGAAAGAAAATAATATTGCTCATCTACCCACTAGAGAAATATCCTTACCAGTTATAGTTTGTAATGTCCTTACCATAGAAGAAAAAGGGAAAGACATAGCTTGTGAATCATTAGAAGAAATCCTAACTAGAAATTTTGTAGAATATAACATTTTTTTGGAAGTACTTTGTCTATATGGTTAAACGAAGACATAAAATTCATAAGATTTAAAAAATTTTAGCCACTAAATATGATGTTGTAAATAGTTATAGATATTTTATTGAAACAATATTCTTCTTCTTATACTATTGATAGAGGCTCAAAGTGGGATAGATAATTATGTAGTTTCTCAAACTATTCATGCCTAGTAGAGATTGGTGTGATGTATATGATCCAATTAAATAGTAAATTTTGAATATTGAAATGATGAATCTGACTCTAATCATAAACCCTTAACCCTAACTCTAAATTTTACCATGCACAAAAGTCTCATTGAAAGAAAAATGGTAATAAAAAATACTTGATTTTATATAAAAGTAAAGTTGATCTTTTCTTAAAAGATTTAAACAATGAGCTAAATCTCCTAACTTATACAAACAACATCAATGACCTCTATCATAATCTTACAACAACCCTTTCTACCTCCATTAACAAGTTCTCTTTTGATATGTCATGTAACAAGAATAATAATACAACCAACCCTTGGTAGGATAACGATTGTGTAATTCATAGGAAAGCCATTAGAAATACTTCTAAGAAGCCCTTAAAGCTTGATAACATAAATGCATGTAAATAGCTAATTAAAAGGGAAAAAAAGTACTATATTAATAGAAAGTAAGAGCATCTTTTACACCGATTTGAGCTTGATCCTAAGAAGTTTTGGATGCAAACTTTAGTCCATAAAGCTAATGAAAATAACATGATTCCCTTGTAGGTGACAAGTCCCATGTTAATTCTAAAACCCCTTATTAAGCCCTATATATTGAGTTATTACATTTCGATTGTTAAATTGTTATGTAGAACATAAACTTTCATTATAAATGTACCCTTTCTCTCTCTCTCTCTCACACACACACACACACACACCAAGGAGACCTAGTATTAGGATCATCATATTTATTGTCTTGTATTTTATTCATTGTAAAAAGAGGTTCTTATCATTTTTTAGGAAAATAGTTCATAAAATTTGGTATTGGAGTTATGATCCTAGGGTTTTTCTCCTTCAATCAAGACTTTGTGGAATTTTTTGTATAACTTTTTTTCTAGGAAGCTTACAATAGTGAAGTTTTGAGGAGACTGAAAATAAGTATCAAAGTAACTATGATCAAAATTTCAAGTATTGATTCACTATAATTTCAAAGATATACCTTATGGAAGTTAGGGTTTGTGACTAGTCCTTAAATTAATTTCAAACAAGTATGTATAATTTTGATAGAAATTGCAACTGCTCAAGATCTCAACGTGAAAAACAAGAGGCATAATTCTACTCTACTGATCTGTGTAATGGAAATCACAATTTAGGACAACATGCATATACATCCAAAAAGAAAAACCACAAGTACACAATGATTTATAGGGGAACCCAATTGGGAAAAACCCCTCAAGCCTCTTTGCATTAATCAATTGAATATAGAAACTATTACAATTTCTTGTTGCAGCTCTAAGCACAACCTACGAAAGAATAACTTTTCTCTCTGCTGAATGAGAAAATCTGGCCAACACTTACCCAATTATCTGCTCATCTAGCCTCCTATTTCCTTACGTAATCCTTGAGGAAATTAGCTCCTAAAAGATAGGAATTTCCTCCTATTTTCTTGTGTAATTCCCAAGGATGGATCTCTTAGCACCATGCATCAACTATACGCTCAACTACTGTACAACTCATGATACAATGCATTGTCATCTCCAATTTAGCTGAGGAATTCAAATTCCATGCATGTATTCACCATTTTGGGCTGATTGACCAATTAACTAACAAATCTATGAGTTAGACTATTTCCCCACTGTACAACTAACGTTCAACTAAATCTATCAATAGTTAGAGGTTAGTTAACTGAATACAACTGAAAATAACTAAACTAGATTGCTAAAATTTATTAATCAACACATGCATAATTGAAATCCAAGCCTCTAACTCGAATTTACTGAGCTAACTGAGTGATAAAAGAAATGCCACACTAGTTAACTTCCTCCAGGTTGTCCTGTTGATGTGGAAATTCGATTTACTCAATTTGACTAAGGCTAAAGTCAAATTGAACCCTTCTTGCTACATTTTTTTAACAAAGTCGTCATGGAATTTTTGTTATAACTTTTTTTCCTAGTAGGCTTCATACCATGAGGCTAGTAGGGAGACATGAATCTGACTATGGCATCCACTTTCCTCACTTAAGCGTGGTGGTTGAGTTAGTTTGATCTAACACCCTTGGATAGTTCCCACGATCCCCTTTCAATCATGACTGTGGAACATTTTCCATTCAACATACAACATTGTTAGAAATTTTCCTTAATTCCATGTAGGAGTCACAAACATGCTTCTAACATTCACACATATCGCATGATCCAGATTTTTTATAGACAAAGCACTGTCCTTGTTATCTCTCAACTTCAACCACCAGGTATTTCTTCAAAAATGTTAAAGGTACTTTGTTGCCTCCTCCTTGGCTTCTTTGTGAAATATTTCCTTTCATCTTTAAAACTTTCATATTACTTATATCTGCACATAAAATCAATTTTTTACACAAATGATTTTGCCTTTCGAACTTTTGGAAATTATCATCAATAAAAACAATGATAAAAACATATCTTTCTTGTCTTCATTACTTTCTATTAAGGAGATGTATTTTTTTTCTTCATCATGTGCATTAGTATTCCCTTGAACTTGCATTTCATCCTTTCAATTTTTTTATGACAATTACACTTATCTCCCAATGATACATATGAATTCCCTGTCATCCCTTTCATTAAGTTCAAATGAATGTATTTTTATTCTTGATTTATATATATTCACAAAAACTGGCTTCAAATTTTTTATTAGATGCCTCATGCACCTCTTTCTCTTTATGTTTCTTTTCTACAAACTCTTTTCAATCCTCCTCAATCTTTGGATTGACTAGCCACTCCTTTATCATCCTCAATTCTACATTCAAATATGCATTTCCAAGGTTGTCATACCTCGTTCCACAAGTTGGAATTATCTCGTGTCCATCATTTCCTCTTAGGTTGAATGAAATAATATTTCATTCTCATGTTCTCTCAACAACCTCTTCAACAATTTGATTTCCTCATCAAATTTCATTAAGATTGCATCTGAATGCTATTCTTTATTTCCTTGATCCTTCTTTTGGTTGTCTTCATAAGCCAACATGTCCTTGTTCACTACAACAAAAGGTTCTTGCAATTGTTCTCCCATACCTACATTTTTCCATTGTGTTATTTATACAAGGCAATTTTATCTCTCCCTTTCTAGTAATAGAACTCTGATTCTATTCTTTCTCTATCCTAAAAGGTTCTTGCAATTGCTCTCCCATACCTACATTTTTCCATTGTGTTATTTCTACAAGGAAATTTTATCTCTCCCTTTCTAGTAATAGAACTCTGATTCTATTCTTTCTCTATCCTTATGATAGTATCTAGAAACTATCCTTCGTCTTTGATATCTGCAAAAGCTGCATTCATACACAAATCATTAGTTTTAAAAATATAAGGCTCTTTAGGCTCCTTTGTTGTTTCTATTATCAGATCTTCATGTTGATTTTAACCTTCTAGGTCATCCATAAGACACTTATGAAGCCTCTCATCAACATCCTCATCATCATCTCCAAGAAATGATCCCTACTCTAGTTCACAATAGTGAAATTTTTCTTCCTCAAAATTAGTTGCTATGAGTTCCTCTTCCTTCAACCAAGAAATCATCATATGCCTCAGCTTCTTGCTCAACATTTTTGAAAATAGTTTCTTAACATGTCATTTAACCTGCTTCTTCATTCTCCACCCACAATTCTAGTCCTTTTCACTTTCTTGTAGCACCATTATCATTATACTGAGTTGTTGCTTCATTTCAATAATTTCTTTGTCAAGTTCCTCTTAACTCATCCTTTTTATCGTTATGCCATTTGCTTTGGAATTCTTCTCCTTCTAGTTGTGGCTTAAACTTGAACCCTTTTCATGACCATTAATAGTCATATTCACTCTCCCTCTATGAAATTTCCTTGTCCACTTGTGAGTTGCACTAAGGTTTTGCAATAGGAATTCTATTTCGACCTACTACAAGTACCTCACCAAGCTTCTCTCCTCTATACTTGGCCTTTGGTAACATTAGTTACCTCTCTAAAAACTTCTAAGCTTCCTTTAATCTTCTAGTATTTCGAACTATTCTCATTCTCAAGAGATTCACCTACTCTTTCTCTAGACAACTCTAGCCACACATAAAATTATGGAGCTATCTTGAAAACTTCTACCCAACCTCAGCTAGAAGTTTTTCTCCTTTCTATTATGCAATCTCTACTAAAAGGGTTACCAATATATTTCTTGTTTCTTTTCTACTACTTGCAAGACAAATACTTTGTTTAACTATTAACTACACATCATAAATACCATTCTTTACTTGTCAAATATCATCAGATTTATTTCTCCAAGAAATCTTCTTCATGCTACTACAAGATTACTTCCACTATTGGTCTTCTCAAGATGCCTCGAAGATGATATGGATAATTCTTCCCATCTTTGCTCCTTGGATGGATTTCTCTTCTCCTTTGTACCATTTTATTTGTGATCTATATCCTTACTAGAATATCCAATACTCATTTGTAATTACCTATAACCACATACTCAAATTTGTTATTAAACAAAATAAATCTATTACATCATATCCCCTTTAATGTTTCAAACGTTCTGTTGATATCTTTTCTCCAACTATGATCTCCCGTGCTAATATTCTGCAGTGAATTATTATTCATAATTCCACCATAAGTTAAATACAAGTCTGTCCAATATCCAATGAGTAGTTTTAATATGCTATGATACCAAAAATTGATGTCGACTATCACATCCACTTTCCTCACTTAAGCGTGGTGGTTTAGTTAGCTCTAACACCCCTGGATAGTTTCCATATTCCCCTTTAAATAATCACTGTTGATTGGTTTCCATTCAACATACATTTTTGTTAGTGATTTTCATTAATTCCCCATAGGAGTTACACACATGCTTCCAACAAAGCGCATATCCCATGCAATCCCCAACTTTATACATGAAGCACTTACTGGAATGGCCTATATGACCGAGTGCGATGACGAAGTTCTAATCCAAAGGCGACACTTATTGTATAGTGATAAACCTTAACATTTCAAGTCCGATCTAATAATGTCTACATAGGAACCTTAATTGAAACCTAAAAAAGATATAACAAACAAATTTATCATCATTAGAAGGTAAAAAATCTTGGTATCGAAATGTTGGAACTTTTAAAGGATTACAACTTGATACATCAACCCAATGGTTGATAGGATGATAAACATGATTGCAGCAGATGGAAAAATATTTTTCTATTGGTCCATTAGCTAACAAATCAATAAAATGGTCTTGAAAATAGAGCACTTAGCAGTCTCGATAGTGGAGCACTTGGTAGTCTCTATGGTGGAGCGCTTGGTGGTATAAGAGGTGGAGTGCTTGGTGGCCTCAGTGGTGGAGCACTCAGTGGTAGAGAACTCAACAGTAAATAATTAGAAGAGGATGGAGATGTGGAAAGATTCTCCATTAATTGATAGATACTCCTTTAAGGCTCAGGGTTTTCAATAAGTCTCCACGTTATAATGTATTAGGCTCTGATAGGACTGAACTCTGAATTTCATCACTATCAACATAAATTTCTCTATAACTCTATTCATCCCCTATTGACAATGATTTCTCTAAAAAATTCGTTCCTTGTCCACGATAGATGCCTTATCAATTTAATATCTTAGGTATGCTTACTTGTGGGGATTTGGTTGTTTTAACACACAATCTATTATCACATCCTCACAAATTTATCACTTGTAGAATATCAACATATGAACTACAAACAAGGATATCAAACACAAGTAAGGGAGAAAATTTAAACAATCTTCATTCACATGTACTTTACAATCTGGCTTAATTATACTAAGTTTATGGGCTTTTCTCTCCCTGGCCACTCACTATGCGTGTAGGCTTACAAATATTTTATACAAAAAGCTCTAACACCAAATTTGGTTTCAGATCATAAAGTAGCTCCTAATATATCTATTGAATCATCTTAAAATCTACCATATTGTTATATATCATGATCAAAACAATGCATAAACATAAGAAAATATAGATCAACGACTTGATAATAAGCCACTTTAATGGGTCAACCTTCTTTTACATCACATAAATGAACAATTCTTTGATGATTCAAATGACAAGGCCTCCTTGGTATGTATAGGAGTCTAAAGGGTCAAAATATAATTAGGGCCTACATAATAATAATAATGTAAGGGCACAATAATAACAATAGTGGGCTTCTATGGGTCTAATAATATAGGGGCTACACTAGTATTATGGGGACCTAGCATGCCCTTCTCATTCAAGAAAGGTTTCCCCTCAATGCTTGATTAGTTATGGATGCTTCTATATGAAATGTCATCCTCCCATGTGGAATCTTCAACAAGTAAGTTCTTCCACATAAAGCGATACTCTGAAATTGATAGATTTTGTAGCTGCTAACTTCTTATTTCCATTATTGCTTCAAGCTCCAATATGATTTTTCTTTCCTCATTAAGTTTAGTAATATAGTTTGAATTGGGAGCTTGTCACCTATAAATATCTTTAAGCATGAAAAATGGAAAACTGGGTGTACTCGTGAAGGTGCAGGCAACTCCAATTTGTGTGCCATAATACCAATCTTATGCAACACCTTGTAAGGGACATAATACTTGGATGATAATTTATTATCCTTCTTAGCTTGCTTGAAGGACACTCATTTGTATGGTTGTAGCCATAAAGATACCCAATTTCCACATCAAAACTTCTTTCATTGCGATGCTGATATGCTTGTTGTTTTATTCAATTTTGTGCTTGAGTTAGGTTATCCTTTAAGAGTTGGAGAACTTGTTGTTGATGCTTGATGTGATCTTCCACTGCTTGAACCTTAGAATTGTCTCTTAGAGACGATGTGATGGACAGTGGATGACATCCATAAAGCATCATAAATGGGGTCATTTTTGTTGCAGTATGGAAGAAAGTGTTATACCACTATTTTTCTAGAGGTAACCACTTTACCCATTGTGTTTGTTTATTAGATACAAAGCAATGAATATATCCTTCCAAAAATTTGTTCACTAATTTACTTTTCCCATCAAATTTAGGATGATAAGATGAGATATGAGCCAATTGAGTAGAAAGACAAGAAAATAGTTATGTCCAAAAAATATAGTGAAAATGGGATCTCTTTTACTTGTAATAATCGTTGGGTTTCCATGTAGATCTTGAACTATTTCCACAAATGTAGTAGTGACTGCACTGACTTTCAAAGGATGAGATAGTCCACAAAAGTGTGCATACTTGGTAAGTCTATCAATTACCACCATTATGACACTCTTTCCTTTGGACTTGGGTAGACCTATGATAAAATCCATTGAGACATCCTCCCAACGCTAACTTGGAATGACTAATGGTTGTGAAAGACCTGTGGTCTTAATTTTCTCGACTTTATTTTGTTGGAAAAATAAACATTCCACAACAAACTTATAAACATCATATTTGAGGCCATCCCAAAAAAATTCCTTCTTAACCTTGTGGTAAGATTTAATTATCATGAGTGCCCTCTTATAGGAGAGGTGTGCAATTCCAAAATAATCTTTGGTTTGAATTGGGAGTTCTTATATAGATATAAGTGATCTTTGCACCACAGTGAATCAGTTTTCCAGATAAATGTATCAGATGCATTGGCATCTTGCTATAAGTTTTGAATGAGTTTCCAAACCTCTTCATCATTCTTCCATTCATCTGCTGCTTTAGTTATCCAATTCAGTTGGATAATAAAAATGGCACAGATTAATACCTCCACATACTCATCCCTTCTTAAGAGTGCATCTGCAACAACATTTTTCTTCCCATTTGTAGATGATTTAAAAGTCATAACCCATCATCTTTGTGACCCATTTTTGCTACAATTCTGAAGATACTATCTATTCCAATATGTATTTAAGACTATCATGATCTTTTTTTACCTTGAAGTGTCTTCCATTAGGTAAGGATGCCATTACTTCAGGGAATGCATTATTGCCAACATTTCCTTCTCATAAATAGGTTTGTGTAAATTCTTTCTATTGATTGGATGATTTTCAAAAGAAATGGATCTTCCTTCTTGAATTAAAATGGCACCCATGCCATTTCCTAAGGCATCACGTTCCACAATAAAGGTTTTTGTGAAGTCTGGTGTAGCTAAGATCAGAGCTCAACATATTGCCTCTTTAAGATGTCAAAGGCCTTAGTTTGCTTCTAGAGTCCAAGAAAATGCATCTTTCTTCAATGATGTTGTCACATGTGTTGTTATTTTCGCATAATTATTAAAAAACTTATAATAATACCCTGTCAACCTGAGAAATCATCGAAGATGCCTTAAGGTTGCGGGGATTTTCTATTCCTTGATGTCTTTAATTTTGTTAAGGCATACCTTAACACCCTCATGAGATATGATATGACCCAAACATTCCACCTCTTGTACCCCAAATAGACATTTGGAACATTTTTCATACATTTGTTTCTCCTCCAACAGTTTGAGCACCATGTCAACATGTTGAACATGAGCTTTCCAAGGCTTGTTGTAGATTAGTATGTTGGGTTGAATTATATTCTTTCCACGACTAGCCCACATAGTTAACCAGGGGGTTAGAGGAGGGGCAGAGCCCCCCCTTCGATGCACCGATTGCGTAGCGGGGGGGTCACAGAGGGTTTTTTGGACCCTATATTAGGTTGGGTGGACCTACCTATGGTTTTGCAAATTTTTTCACATGGTTTTGGACGCGATGGTTTTCGGTCCATGGTTATGGACACGATGGTTTTTAGTCCATGGTATTGGATGCTTCAGCATGTATAAATATGTATTGTAACATTGAAAGGAACATAATGAAAAATCAAGCTAGTAGTCCCGGTTTTGGTATCTAGGTGAAAATCTTGTGTATATGTGTTTTATTTGTTATGTTCTCGCATTGTTTATTTTTTGTGTTTTAGAATTCGTATGCAGGGAATTTCTGTACAGGGTTAAAAGCAAAATTTGGTATTAGAGCTGTTTTGGCTTCAAGGGGACGCCTTTGTTGCTGAGGGGATTCGCTCGGGCCTATGGTAGACCCTGTTCAGTGGGATATCTGCGAGATTGATTCTGGTGATGAAAGAAGATGGCGAGTAGTGGAAATATAGAGATCGAGAAATTTAATGGTCAAAGTTTTGAGTTGTGGAAAATCAAGATGGAGGATCTGTTGGTGGATAAAGATCAGTGGATCGTGGTAGATCTGGGTACTAAACCAACGAGAGTGTCTGATGAATAATGGAAGAAGTTAGATCAGAAGGCAAAGAGCATAATACAATTGTGTGTCTCAGATTTAGTATTGCTGAATGTATCAGGGGAAGCTATGGCTAAGGCTTTGTGGGACAAGTTAGAGACTTTGTACTAATCTAAGTCTCTCGTGAATAAACTGTTTCGATGGAAAAAGCTATATAACCTGAGGATGAAAGATGGAGACTCGGTGACATAGAATATGAACTCATTTAATACTGTGGTAAGTCAGTGATTATCTATTGATTTCAAAATTTCAGATGAAGATAAGTGCATCAATTTGTTGTGTTCTCTACCAGATTCGTAGGATAGTCTGGTTATTGCAATAGGTAGCAATACAAATACCTTGCAGTTTGATGAAATAGTCTCATCCTTGCTGACAGAGGAGATGTGATGGAAAAATATGGAGAGCCAGAATGGTGATGCCTTGTCTGTACGAGGACGGTCCCAGAACAGAAACAAAAATAAGTCATCGAGTGGGAGATCTAAATCTAGAGGGAGATCTAATCTCCAGGAAAACCTGTAAAGGTGGTGTGCTGGAAATGCAGAAAGGAAGGGCACTACAAAAGGGACTGTAAATATAAAGCTCCTGATTAAGGAAAGGGATCTGATGATGCTACTTCTGCAGAGGCGAAAACCACCTCAGATGAAGGTGGGGATGTGTACTTGGCTTCTTCAAGCACACATGTAGATCATGAGGCATGGTTGATTGAATCAGGTGCCTCCTTTCACTTCACTCCCTATAGAGAGTGGTTTTGTGAGTATGAGAAATACGATGGTGGTGATGTCTTCTTAGGGGATGATAGGAAGGCTAGAATCGTTGGTCACGGAAAAGCAAAGTTGGAGTTGCAAGGTGGAAGGGTTAGAACACTTCTGGTGTTATGCATATTCCTGCATTGGCTAGAAATCTGATTTCTGTAAGCAAGCTGGATAATGATCTCACCTCTCCAGAAATCACTAACATAAGCCAGATAAGTCTCTACCTATTGGGTGTGTGTTATATTATTTCCATGACTAGCCCCATGCGTGGGAGGGGCTTATGCTCCCCTCTATCGGGGGGTTTGAGGGGGGTGGTATCCCCCCTCTGTAGGGTTTGGGGCAGAGCCCTGGGGAACTCTTTTTTGGACCCTATATTATGTGGGTGAACTTACTTATGGTTTTGTGCATGTTTATTGCACATGGTTTTGGGCATGATGGTTTTCTGTTCATGGTATTTTTGTAGATATAATTAAGGGAAATATGATTATGTTCTAATCCAGGATTAATAAATTGGGGTTTATGGATGCTGCAACATGTATATATGTGTATTGTAACATTGAAAGGAATATAGTGAAAAATCAATCTAGTAGTCCCAATTTTGGGATTCAGGGGAAAATATCTGTGTATATCTGTTTTATGTTGTATGCTCTTGCCATTGTTTATTTTCTATTTTTAGAATTCATATGTAGGTAATTTTTGTATGGGGTTAGAACCTACATTTGGTATTAGAGTTGTTTTGGCTTCAAGGGGACACCTTTGCTATTGAGGGATTTTTGCTTGGGCCTATGGTAGACCCTGTTCAGTGGGAGATCTGTGGGATCGATTCTTGTGGTGAAAGAAGATGACAAGCAGTGGATAGATAAAGATCGAGAAATTTAATGGTCAGAGTTTTGAGTTGTGGAAACTCAAGATGGAGGATCTGCTGGTGGATAAAGATCAGTGGATCATGGTAGATCTGGATACTAAACCAACGACAATGTCAACTGAAGACTAGGAAAAGTTGGAATGGAAGGCAAAGAGCACAATACAGTTTTGTATCTTAGATTCAATATTGTTGAATGTATTAGGGGAAGATTCAATGAAGGCTTTGTGGGACAAGTTAAGGACTTTGTACCAATCTAAGTCTCTGGTGAATAACTGTTCCTACATAAAAAGTTGTATAACCTGAGGATGAAGGATGGAGACTCAGTGACAGAGCATCTGAACGCCTTTAATACCGTGGTAAGCCAGTTTTTATCTGTTGATACAAAATTTTCAAATGAAGATAAGTGCATCAATTTGTTGTTTTATCTACTAGATTCATGTGATAGTCTGGTTGTTGCAATAGGTAGCAATGCGATTGCCTTGCATTTTGATGAAATAGTCTCATCTTTGTTGTCGGAGGAGTTGAGACAGAAAAATATGGAGGGTCAGAATGGTGATTCCTTGTCTGTATGAGGATGGCCCAGAATAGAAACATAAATAAATCTTCAAGTGGGAGATCTAAATCTAGAGGGAGATCTAAATCTACAAGAAAACCTTTAAAGGTGTGCAGGAAATGCAGAAAGGAAGGGCACTTCAAAAATGACTGCAAATCTAAAGATCTTGAGAAAGGAAATGGATCTGATGATGCTCCTTCTGTAGAGGTGAAAACCACCTTGTATGAAGGTGGGGATGTGTACTTGGCTTCTTATTCAAGTACACATGTAAATCATGAGGCATGCTTGATTGACTTAGGTGCATCCTTTCGCTTCACCCCCCACAAGGAGTGGATCCGTGAGTATGTTAAATATAATTGTTGGGTCACTGATTTGTCATAATTTTCACTTGTCTTTGTCATTCATTAAGCCATTACTTCCAGCCATCCATTGCACCATTTCACTCATTTGCCACCATTTTCACCATAATTCTTCACGATGTGTCACTATATGTCTAAGTGGTTAATTAACATCATTTTCCTTTATTTTTAGTAAATTAAGAAGAATTTTGCATGGTTTTAACTAATGATAGTTTAACAAGTTCAAGTTGTAGTTTTGTCAATTTTCCCTAGCCACCTCCATGGTTGAGGTAGTAGCACCACTTTAGAAGGAAATTTGACATATGGACATTGTTTATAAAGGTTCCAATATGGATTTATATTGGTCAAATACTACCTAGATCGCATGTGTGGACCTCCAACATCAAATCAAGGGAAAAACACAACAATTTTGACCAGTCAACTTCAAACACATTTTCTGAGCAAATGAAAGTGAATCTCACAAAATAAAAACATTGGTTTTGTTTAGAGCGGGCCCAATTAAGTTCTCGTTAGCAGTTTTCCCAAATTCGTTACAATTTGGGAGATATTTCATGTTATTTAGAGCCTTATTTTGCAGGTTATGTGAACAAACAATGCACCCATGTGTCAATAAACACCCAATCAAGAAAACATAATTTGGAATGGACTGTGCTTCATCAAATTCATGGTAACTAAGTGTTCATTAAGTTGTAATATTTAGCCATATGAATGCTACAAAGTTACATTGTAACCCCTATATAAAAACTCCATTGAAGCAAAGGAAGGGAGGTTAATTTATGTATGCGACAGTAAAGTTTTAAGACTCTATTTTTACTCTGTTAATGAAGAAGTCCTTTGAAGTTTTGATGCGTAGTTAACTGTTCAATTAGAATTATGTACCACCTGTTTGTGGAGGGCCCTGTTGAAGGCCCCGAAAATCGGATCGACAACAAGGGGGATACTCGCCTGGTCCAGACCTTGGTTGGCAGCGCCTTATCCGTTTGGTATAGTGGGTCCAACTGGGGATATGGGACTAGTTTCCCAATTCAGTGTGTGTGTGTGAGAAATATGGGTGTTTCTGTTCTAAATGGAATACTTCTATCTAATCTAATTCTATT
>APFE030641070.1:21850-38049 GCA_000404065.3 Pinus taeda | reverse complement strand
CCATGGCGTACATCAAGCTACCGACTGCACTTGCATATGGAACACGGGACATGTACTCTTCCTCTTCTTGTGTCTTGGGACACTATTCAGCAGATAACCTCACACCTACAGGAATAGGAACCTTCACCGGTTTACTATCCGGCATATTAAACCTCTGCAATATTGTCTCAACATACTTCCTCTGGTTTAACCAGAGCTTCCTCTTTGCCCGATCTCTTTTAATTTCCATGCCCAAAATATAGTTTGCAGCACCGAGATCTTTCATGTCGAATTTGGAGGACACTTGGGTCTTCAAATCCTGGATAATTTCTTTGTCATTTCCAACCAACAACATATCATCAACATACAAGACCAGATAAATAACACGGTCACCAATTAATTTAAAAATACACACAATGATCTGCTTTGCTTCAGGTGAAGCCAAGTCCCCGTATAAATGTATCAAATTTCTGATACCACATTCCTTGGTGACTTAGTTTTAACCCATACAGAGACTTCTTTAACTTGCATTCATTCTTTCTTACCTTTTCACGCAACAGCCTTCAGGTTGCTCATTGTAGATTTTCCTCTTCCAGATCCCCCTGAAGAAATGTTGTCTTCACATCATCTGTTCTACCTCAAAATCAAAAGCAGCAGCAATAGATAAAAGTAATCTAATAGAAGTTACCTTGGCAACAGGAGAAAAAATATCACCAAAATCAATTCCGGGCACCTGGGAATAACCTTTTGCTACCAACCGAGCTTTGTATTTCTCCACCTTCCCTTCTGCATTTGTCTTCTTCTTGAACACCCATTTGCTGCCAATGGGTTTCCTTCCAGCCGGGAACTCCACCAGATCCCAAGCCTCATTTTTTGTGCAAAGATGCCATTTCATCAACCATGGCCTCTTTCCAGAGTTTTCCATCCTCTGAATCCACTGCTTCCTTCACAGTTCTGGGATCATCATCAGTAACAGACAAAGCAAAGTTTGAACAGAAAGCAGATGGACTATACCTTCTGGCTGCCTTCTTTCTCGAGCTGATCTTCTCACAGCTGGAGTTTGTGGCTCTTCATCTTCTGATTCCTCCTTTGCTACAGAGTCTGATCTGATTCTTCCTGCTTTAGTTCAAACTCTATCTTCACAGGTTCCTTAGGTTGGAATTCATATTTGATAACATCTTGCACCTCTCTAAACACCACATCTCGACTGTACACAGCCTTCCGTGTGACTGGGTTCCAAAGCTTATAACCCTTTAAACCATCCTTATACCCAATAAAGATGCACTTTTCAGATTTACTATCCAACTTGGTTCTTTTCTCCTTTGGAACATGTACATATGCATCACATCCAAATACCCTCAGATGTGAAAGAGGAGGTTTCTTACCAATCCATACGTCTTGTGGAGTCTTATCTTCCAATGTTGATGAAGGTGATTTGTTGACCAGGTAACATGTAGTCTCCACTGCCTCTGCCCAGAATTCTTGTCCTAACTCGGCACCATTGAGCATGCTTCTTGCCCTTTCCATCAACGTCTTATTCATTCTTTCTACAACTCCATTTTTCTGAGGTGTATATGGAGTAGTCTTCTACCATGCTATACCACACTTCTTACAGAATTCTTCAAAATCCTTACTACAAAACTCTCCACCATTATTTGTCCTCAGCACCTTTATCTTCTTCTCTGTCTGTTTCTTCACTAGAGCCTTAAATTCTTTAAACCTGTCAAAGACTTCAGATTTCTTCTTAAGGAAATATATCCATGTATTCCTTGAGAAGTCATCTATAAATGATACATAGTACACAAACTTACCTAGTGATGGAACCTTCATAGGTCCTAACACATCACTGTGCAGAAGCTCTAATATATGTTTCACCCTCTTACCACCAGAGGGGAAACTCACCCGATTCTGCTTCCCATATACATAATTTTAACAGAAATCAAAATCCAGGGAGCTACTACTCATACCTTCTACCATACCTTTACCATGAAGTATTCGAAGGCCCTTCTCTCCAATATGTCGAAGCCTTTGATGCCACAGCATGGTCTTCTCTACATAGACCACTATATTTTCTGCTTCACTTTCAGGAACCATAGAACTATTGTACCCATCAATAACAGTGCTACCTTGTAGCTTTTATAGAGTTCCAATCTGAACTCCCCGCATCAATACCAGTGCTCCCCGAACCATTTTGCAGGTATCCTTTTCGAACATTGTTTTACATTTGCATCATCAAGCTTGCTTACAAAAATCAGATTTCTGGCCAATGTAGTTATATGCAGAACACCCGGAAGTGTTCTAACCCTTCCACCTTGCAACCTCAACTTTAATTTTCTATGACCAACAATTCTGGCCTTCCTGTCATCCCCCAAGAAGACATCACCGCCATCATATTTCTCATACTCACAGAACCACTCTCTATAGGGAGTGAAGTGAAAGGATGCACCTGAGTCAATCAACCATGCCTCATTATCTACATGTGTACTTGAAGAAGCCAAGTACACATCCCCACTGTTATATACCTAGGGGGGATAATATGGGGTACCAAGGGAGGTACCCAAGGTAATAATGTAATAATGGGATGGGCCATAGTAATAAATAAGGTGGTTAACCCATGTCATGTAAGGGACCACAAGTATTTAATAATAATGTAAGGGGTCCATGGTATTAGTTGATGGTATGAGGAAACCATGGTAATGATGCATGGTATTGTATGTATGAGGCCTATATAGAAGCTAGAGACTTCACATGGAGAGATATGAAGAGAAGTATTCTTGTATGAACAAGCATATGGCTTGTGGAGTGTTCTCCTTCCTTAAGGAGTGAATGTATGGTGATGCCCTACCTTAAGGGTTTGATCAATAAAGAAGCATTTCTATATATTCAGATCTTTTTATTCTTGGTTTTATTTATATTCTCATATATTTCTGGGTTAGATCCACAACAAGTGGTATCAGAGCACTTTCTTGGGCACAAAAGTGGAGAATTTTTTTTCATTTTTGCAGGATTTCAGGGGCAGCGAGTTTGCAGATCAGATCTATACATTTTGGTTCAAGATATACAAAATCTGATTGCAGATCTGTATTCTTTGTGAAAAAATAGCCGATTTCAAAAAAACAAATCGATCAAATCGGAGTCTAGATGAAGGAGATATCGCTGATTTAAAAATCAGTGGGGTTGCAGATAATTTTTCAGGGCAGCGAGTTTGCGGTGCAGATCTAGACGTCCTGGTGCAAGATCTACAAAATCTAATTGTAGATCTGGATTCTTTGTGGAAAAATACCCAAATTCAAAAAAAAATCAGTTGAATCAGAGTCCGGATGAGGGAGATATCGCTGATTTAAAATCAGCTCTTTATTCAGAAATTTTGGGTGACGGCGGGAGAGTAGCAGCGCAGATCTGAAATTCCAGTGTCTGAATCAGGATTTCTATCACATGGGCAGATGCAGAATAGTTGTTACATTTCCAAAAACAGGTTATAATAGAGATTCTGAGCAATATTGACGAAACTGTGACATTTTCAAATTTTCGCCAAGTTTTTTTTTTAAACCTTCTTCATGGCGAGTAGCAATTTTACAGGAAAAGATAATGGTCTTACTATTGAAGAATGCATAAAAAAATTGAAATCATTATGGAAAAACAATTGGAAATATTTGGCATTGGGTCATTTTGAAGATGAGGCAGTCACATGGTGGGGATTACTTAACCAAAATAAGTGTCTCGACCTACCTGATGAAGAATTTGAGAAATTACTTTTAGACAGATGGTCTCATGCCAGAAAACAAGATAAGGAGAAACATGTGGGTCTAATTCCTACTGGTATATCCTTATTACAGGTTCATGGGTTGATTTAGAAGGAGAAGATCGTTGTGTCTATAAATCCTAGTTGCAAGCATAATTTTATCAATGTTAATTTGGCAAAAACATTGCAAGTTCCAGCCAAACACATTGAAAACACACAGGTGGATGATGAGGATGTTCACGTGTATAAGGATTTGAAGATTTCTATGGATAAGTATGCGTTGCATGGTGATTTTTATGCTTCAGAGATGGATAACATGGATGTTGTTTTGGGATATCCTTGGATGGAATCCGTGGGTACTATCAATATTAATGTACAAAAGAATTTCCTGAAGCTCTGGTATAAAAAGAAGAAAATTACATTACAGGATATTTCCATTAATAAACAGATATAGTCCAAGGAGGCTGAAGCAGAAGATGTTCCAGGGTCTGACATATCAGATGATGAGCAGTTGATGGTCGACAATCAGACACAAACAGAGGCTGAAGAAGACAAGGTTACAGGTGTTGATACATCAGAGGAGGACTCAGTGGTTGAAGTCATATTGGAAAAGAAGACACCACAACAGGCACCACAGCAGGGTGAATTAAAGAAAAAGACACCTTGGTTTAAAACTTCAACATATCATCACCCACATCACCCTGCAAGAAAACAACCAACAAGATGACAACCTATTAGCCACAAGGACAACAACCCCTGTATGATGGATAGCGAGGAGCGAAGATCCACCTACTACACATCAACACAGAAGAGCTCCCATGGTCAACTTCCATATCAAGCGAGCGAGGCACCAGCGAGATCGAGAGTTCAACTTTCTCTTGGATGGCTAGATGCACATGCATGGTACCAGTGGACTACTCTTTTCAATAGATCTTATTATTTGTGTTCTTCCCATGTTTCGGGGACGAAACATGCTAAGGGGGGTGGAATGTTATATACCTAGGGGGGATAATATGGGGTACCAAGGGAGGTACCTAAGGTAATAATGTAATAATGGGATGGGCCATAGTAATAAATAAGGTGGTTAACCCATGTCATGTAAGGGACCACAAGTAGTTAATAATAATGTAATGGGCCCATGGTATTAGTTGATGGTATGAGTAAACCATGGTAATGATGCATGTATTGTATGTATGAGGCCTATATAGATGCTAGAGACTCCACATGGAGAGATATGAAGAGAAGTATTCTTGTATGAACAAGCATATGGCTTGTGGAGTGTTCTCCTTCCTTAAGGAGTGAATGTATGGTGATGCCCTACCTTAAGGGTTTGATCAATAAAGAAGCATTTCTATCTATTCAGATATTGTTATTCTTGGGTTTATTTATATTCTCATATATTTCTGGGTTAGATCCACAACACCCACCTTCATCTGAGGTGGTTTTCGCCTCTGCAGAAGGAGCATCATCAGATCCATTTCCTTTGTCAGGAGATTTAGATTTACAATCCCTTTTGTAGTGCCCTTACTTTCCGCATTTCCAGCAAACCACCTTTACAAGTTTTCCTGGAGATTTAGATCTCCCTCTAGATTTATATCTCCCACTCGATGACTTATTTTTGTTTTTGTTCTGGGACCGTCCTCGTACAGATAAGGCATCACCATTCTGGCTCTCCATCTTTTTCTGTCTCATCTCCTCCGTCAGCAAGGATGATACTATTTCATCAAACTACAAGGCAATTTCATTTCTACCTATCGCAATAACCATAATATCCCACGAATCTGGTAGAGAACATAACAAACTGATGCACTTATATTCATCTTAAATTTTAATATAAATAGATAATAATTGACTTACCATAATATTAAATGCGTTCAAATTTTCTATCACCGATTCTCCATCTTTCATCCTCAGCTTATATAGCTTTTTCCATAGGAACCGTTTATTCACCAGAGACTTAGATTGGTACAAAGTCCCTAAATTGTCCCACAAAGCCTTCACCGTAGCTTCCCCTGATACATTCAACAATACTGAATCTGAGACACACAATCGTATTGTGCTCTTAGCCTTCCGATCCAACTTCTTCCATTCTTCATCAAACACTCCCATTGGTTTAGTACCTGGATCTACAGCGACCCACTGATCTTTATCCACCAACAGATCCTCCATCTTGATTTTCCATAGCTAAAAACTCTAACCATTAAATTTCTCAATCTCTATCTTTCCACTGCTCACTATCCTCTTTCACCACTAGAATCGATCCCGCAAATCTCCCACTGAATTGGGTCTACCACAGGCCCAAGTGAAACCCATCAGCAACAAAGGCATCCCCTTGAAGCCAAAATAGCTCTGATACAAAATGTAGGTTTTAACCCCATACAGAAATTACCTGCATTTACAATACATATTTATACATGTTGAAACATCCAATACCATGGACCAAAAACCATCATGTCCAAAACCATAGACTGAAAACCATCACTTCCAAAACCATATGTAGGTTCGCCCAACCTAATAAAGGGTCAAAAAACAAAATTTTTCGGGGCGTTGTCCCACACCCCATAGAGTAGGGTTACTTGCACCCCGCAAACCCCCTGTGACTCCCCCACTACATAATCGATGCATCGAAGGGGGGGCTCTTCCCCCCTTCTAAACCCCCATTTAACTACACGGGCTAGTCGTGGAAAGAATATAACACAACCCAACATGAGCACCAAGTTGTTTCATTTGATTTAGAAATGGGTACATTCTATCAACATATTTCCCCCCTGATGGGGAATAAGGAGTATATGGAGGTAACTTCCCCCCACAAGGAGGGTATCTGGTATAAGGTCAAGGAGGTTGTTGTAAATGTCACATTCCACTAACGTTTGGACCATATTACTGCTCCAAATATGGTTGGGGTGCAATGGACGCAACATGTTGAGGTGCTCATTACAAGAGTTCCAGATAATATTCCAAAGGAGGATGGAGAAGTAGAATTCTATGGACTAGTCGTTGTGTTAGAAAAGGTTCCACATAAGAACTGATAACTAGGTGGTATATATGGACCACCATACAAATGGGTTTCTAAAAAAGCCACAAACATGGAAGTATTTGTAACTTTGGTAGAATCATTCATTATAACATATACAGGTTGAGAAATTGGTGTTGACTCAGTCATGGCTAAACTTCCCAAATAATTCGTCTGAGGGAAACTCAAAGGTTATTTGAAACGAGGGGAACTGGATGAAGGAGCTTGTATTGGAGTATGAGGAGTATTAAAAGGGTGGGTTCTTAAATGGATAAGATAGGAGGGTTGAGACTCTTTAGTAATTTCCTCAACACTCAAAAGATCAGGTGGAAGTACTTCTTTTTCAGGATAAGATATATAGGTTGTTGTGGTTGGGTCAAAGGTAGAGGAAGAGAAATATAAGGTCTTGAAGTAATAGGTTGAGCTAATTGAGGCTCCTTAGGTTGTATAACCTCAGGATGTAATGTATCTAAATATAAATATTCAAGTTCAATGACCTTAGGTAGTAAAGTCTAAAGATTTTTAGTTTTGACTGCATGGGACTCACCAGCAATTAAAGATGTGAACTTGGGCTCAATACTTATAGGAAGAGAAAATTCTGGTTGATTAAATTGAAATATAGTACGAGAAGGGGATTCTTCTGAAGAAATAGTTTTGGTAGTTTTCATATTTTTATTCTTTTGACGACATCTAGGTGTTGCCTCAGGAGGTAAAGGAGGAAACCTTTGCATATTATTTTAACAACAAGGTTTTTGGGGTTTTTCTTCCACGATGGTTTAGTGAATTTTATAAATTAACATAAAATAAATCAAAAACTGGCTAACTAGGAAAAAGTGTTTACCAAGTAACTTTGAACTGCAATATACCACCTTGTAAAACCAAGGATTTATGTATGGGCAGGAAATATCCCCGAATGTTGTGTTTGGTGTATCATAGTGTACAAGGAGACCGACTTGGTTAATTATGGTGGGATTGCAACCTAGTGGGGACTTCCAAAATATACACAAAGTACATGGAAGCACAGTGTGTGGCAATGTTTTCTAATGCCTAACTATTCGATGAGAGCATTACCATATACTTATCATGCATAGAGTGCCATCCCAAATACCTGAAGCCATGTGGAGAATGATCCTATACACTTATGTACATGGAACAAGATATCACCCCCAGAATATAGTGCTGACAAAAAATGACAACTCTTACATTTAAATATGCCAGAAAACATTTCTAGCCTAGGCCTCTAAATGTTTGCATTAATGTTCCAAATGCTCCTTAAGATTAATTTAGTAATTTTTAAAGTTGATCTTAAATTAGATTTCGGTTTCAAGGATCACCACGATTTCACTTGAATTCCCTACAATGAAATCTAACATGATAATATGAACTCTTTACTTTACAATGAAAAACTAACTACAAGAAGGAAGAGATTCAGACAAAAATGCAACAAACAACTCTTCGTAATCAAAAATTTCAAATGAAACTGCTCCAATTTCCAAATTTCATTCAAAACCCCAAATGCAATGCAAAATATGCAAAATCATGAGATTTGTCTTTTCTTTCTGTTGGCATTATGACTAATGTGTTGTCCTTGATGGAAACCTACTTGATAAAGATGTCAACATGAAGGTTATGTAAAGGCTATAGGTAATAAGAACGAAGGAATATTAGTTTAGAGACAAATGGATGGACAATATAAAGTGTGAGAAAGTATATGCGGGTCCTGTGAAGAAATATCATGTACATATGCAGGTATGGTGAAGATAAGTCACGTAGAGAATCTGCACCATGGTATTATGAATACTAGGGGTATTTACCATTGTATTGGCCCATAGTAATGAGTGTGACAACAAATATTTGATCCCCTCAAAGAATACCAATGACAATAATAAGGGATTGGCCTAAGGTATTGGGCAAGGCTAATGCTATATAAAGAGATGGAGATCAAAGTGTCATGTGTGCAAGTTATGGGTTATTAATGTATAATATGATTTGAAATAAGGGTGCACTAAGGAGCATGGAAGAGGCTCAGATCTAATATATAGAAAGAATAATAATGAATATGCTTTCTTGATTTGTTTGTGATTATAGCTAACCATGATATATTTGTGATGATAATAATGCTCTGATGTGGATATGTGAAGGCGAAGTATGCGCAATATGTGTTGTGGTTGCAATGAAGGTTTGACTTAGTGATTTTATATCTTTACTTTGGTTGCCTTTGAAAGGTCATGTTGCGTGGATCATCTTCTAAGTATTTGCATATATATAGTGTGAAACTTCATAATTGGTACGTAGGTGTTAAGAATGGTAAGCACGTACATACACAAATGTGCTCTGTAAAAGTCATGTATACATGCTATGGCTTTGCAGTATGGGTTATTGATGATATTTTATCAATTTTGTTATGTCTGATGCTATCTATCAATGATGTCTCTCTCATAATATGTGTTTGACAATATTTGTTGGATTTATTTGGTTATGGAATGGAATGTTGATTTGTGATTATGCTACTATGTGGTGATCTATATTTGGTTCAGTAATATGTGATGGATTTAGCATGTGTTTTAGTGATTGGCTCAGTGTGACAGATTCAAATTTAGGTGTCATATTTAGATTTGCATGTAGGTATTCCTCAAGGGAAGTAAATACATAAATGGGTATAATTCAGAAGAGTAGTGTATACATTCTGACATATGTTTGATCAGGTTTTGCAGTGACAACATATGGTTTCTGTGATGAACATGATATGATCTAATATACTTATCAGTGGTTTTCCATTGATATGATTTGATATGGAATGGTTTTCACTTGTTGCATTGGTTGACTATGATTCAATTATTTATTTGATGTTTGAGTTGGTAATTGGTTTCAAAATTGTTACTTGGTTTGAGCTTAATGATGGAATTGGGTCCATTCTAAAAATATGATGAAATGTGGCCTACAAGTTTGATGTTTGAGTTGGGTGGATCCAATGTGAAATATTATGAAAGGTGGTCCACAAGAGGTGCTGAGGGTCAGAGCCTTCAATGAGGAATTCAAAGCTTCCTTCCAATAGTAGCTGGAGAATTTGTATAGGGGGTAGGAGCTCCTTTCCAGTAGGAGTCGGTAAACAAGATCATGGGGTTGGAGCTCCCTTCCAGTGGGTGCTGGAGAATGAGAGAAGGTTGTAGCCTTCTATAGGCGGGTGCCTACATATTGGTAGAGCCTGAACCAATGTAATATTGTAAGATGTTTTCCTTTATAATAAAATAATAATACAAATATGACGAAAGAAGTGGTTTTATCCCACATTGGGTTTCCACCTAAAATCCCAGTGTTCATGTGCGTTGATATGTTTCTTGTGTGTTAATGATCTATCTATCCTTTATTGCTCATGGCTTCTGCTTAATGGATGAATAATGAAGCAATGATACTCTGTTTAAGGATGATCGATTAATGAACTAACTGATGAATTAGTTATTTGGATATATGTTTTTTGTATTCATCACAGTTACGTACATATGATAGTTTCCTAAATGATAGTAGCATACAAAAATCATATTAAGAAATGAAAGGTTGAACTAAGTTAAAAATACTAACTCATCCCCCCTAGTATTTTTCCCAACAATTGGTTTCAGAGCATGTCCCTTAGTAAAACCTTGATCACTTAAAGGGAGATTTATCAAGATGAATAGTCAAAAAGGATTATTTTCTTATGAAGATAATCTTTGTTCTAAAAAGTATTCAAGACTATCATGATCCTTTTTTATCTTGAAGTGTCTTCCCATTAGGTAGGGTCACCATTTCTTAAGTGCATGTAGTATTGCCAACATTTCCTTCTCATAAATATCTTTGTGTAAATACTTTCCTTTGATTGGACGAATTTTGAAAGAAATGGGTCTTTATTCTTGCATTTAAACAACACCAATTCCATTTCCTGAGGCACCACATTCCACAATAAAGGTTTTCGTGAAGTTTGACGTAGTTAAGACCGGTGCTTGGCACATTGCCTCTTTAAGATGTTCAAAGGCCTTTTATTTTTCTGGACTCCAAGAAAATGCATCTTTCTTCAATAATGTTGTTAGAGGTGCTGCTATTCAGCCATAATTCTTAACAAACTTGCGATAATACACTCTCAACTAGAGAAATCCTTGTAGATGCTTTATGGATGTGGGGATTTTCCATTCCTTAATGGATTTAATTTTTTGAGGTTCTACATTCACACCTTCATGAGATACCATATGACCTAGATATTCCCTTCTTGTACTCCAAAGAAACATTTGGAGCATTTTTCATATACTTGTTTCTCCTCCAATAGTTTGAGCACCGTGTCAACATGTTGAACATGATCCTTCCAAGACTTGATGTAGATTAGTATATCATCAAAAAGTACTAACACAACTTTTCTAAGTAATGGTTTGAAAATTGAATTCACCAAACCTTGAAATGTAGAAGGTGAATTTGTAAGGACAAAAGGCATGACCAAAAATTCATAATGACCCTCATAAGTTCTAAATGTTATTTTTGGAATATCTTTAGTTTTCATTTTGATTTGGTGATATCTTGAACAAATATCCAACTTGGTGAAGTAAATTGATCCAATAATTCATCAATGACAAGAATGGGAAATTTATCTTTAATAGTGATATTTTTGAGCTCCTTATAATCTAGACACATGCGCCATGAGCCATCCTTCTTGTGCACCAACACTACTTGAGCAGAGAAAGAACTTTGACTAGGTTGAATTATACCAGCCTCTAGCATTTTTGCAACCATACATTCAATTTCACTCTTTTGGTCATAGGGATATCTGTAAGGCCTAACGTTTGGAGGAAAAATTCTTGGAATCAAATGAATAGCATGATCATGATCATGAATAGGTGGGAGGCCTTTGGGAGTCTCAAATACCTTGTAATGATTGTCCAAGACTTTTTGGAGATCTGGAGAAATAGATGATTTCGATGTGGGAACCTCTAGCGACCATAATTATGAAATTACACCTCGTTGTTCTTTCTTTATAAGCTTTTTCATTCCATTAGAGATGATTATCTTTCCTGATTTCCTTGTGATACCCCTTAATTCAACTTTCTTTCCTTCCGAAGAAAATTTCATGAAAACTTCTTGAAAATTAAAAGCTATTGTACTCAAGGATTGTAGCCATTGGACTCCTCATACAAAATTAGCATGACCCATTGGAATGGAAAGAATTGGGATATTCAATACATATTCTCCCATGAATATCTTGATATTATGGCACTTTACAAAGCAATTTATGGTTCCTCCACTTGCAATCATCACTTGACACTCTGGTGTTGGATATAGGAAGCAATTCAATTCCTTAACTATCTTACAATGAATAAAATTATGGGTAATTATCGAATTAATCAACACTATTACCTTTTTCTTCTTGATATGTCCTTGTATCTTAATAGTTTTAGGAGTGGCAATTCTAGCCAATGCATTAAAATATATGGTCGGATTCATTTCTTCTTTCTCTAGGGTTTTTTCTTCATCTATATCCTCTTCTTTTGAAGTTTCTTGTTCCTTTTATTCCTCCTCTTCACAATCTATGTAAAATAATTTCTTCTTTTTTCTTGCAATTGTTGTGGTATCTTGCTCTTTTTTCTTCCAATTGTTGTGGTGTCTTGCTCTTTTTTCTTGCAATTGTTGTGGTATCAACCTTATAGGTTGTGGCAAGCTAGGGGAAAAACACTTCCATATTTATTGTTGTGATTGGTAGGCTTCCTTGTTGCCATAATTTTTCTTTCCATTTTTATTGCCAACTTAAATGCCTTCTCCAATGAATCGGGTTCCCAAAGATGAACCTCATGTTGGATGTTACCCTTTAAAGTCCCTATGAACACATTAATCCTATGCTCCTCTGGAATAGATTTTATCCTTATATTCAGTTTTTGGAAGTCCTCAATGTGCTCCATCATTGAACCCTTTTTGTTTGAGATTTATCAATTGGCTAAAACAAGTGTTTCTCTTTGTATCTTCATAATGTGCTATCATTTCTTCTGTAAAAATTGCCTAAGTGACAAATTGTTTACGAGAGTAAAGCCATCGATACCATACAAACTGATTTGGTTCCAAATATAAATTTGTAATGCGTACCTTTTGTGTGTTTTGCACATTATGGAGATCAAAATATTTCTCCATCTGTAGTATCCATGGTACGTGATCCTTGCCATCAAACTTCCTCATATCGATATTTGGAACATGGTGGGTCTTCAATCCACCATTAGAGTCTATGAAATCATGAATACCATTTATTTTGTTCTCCTCATGAGTTTCCTTTATTACCCTTTCACCATTAGTAAGCATTTCTTGTAGAAAATTTGTCAAATATGTCTTCAAATCTTCCATGTTGCCTTTAAGTTTTTCTTCTATACCATCCATCTTAGCTTCCACGCCTGTCTTCAAATATTCCATGTTTTCTTTAATTTTTTCTTCTATACCATCCATCTTAGCTTCCACGCCATCCATATTAGCTTCCACGCCTTCCTTTAAACTATCCATCTCAGTTTCTGTTACTTTTTGTGAGAGTGAATTTTGTTGCACTTGGTCTCGTAATTTTGATATATCATGTTGCATTTCTTCCTCTTCTTTATGATTCATGCTAGAGATTTTAGGTTGCTTACTAGGTGTTTCCATTTTCTTTGTTTAGGGCATCAATTAATGATAATAATGCTTCACTATGCCTTTTGAATTCCTTCAAACTAGTTTTTTCAAACCAAACTTATGCAAACTTTTAAAAAATTACACGCCTTTTTTCACTTTGTAGGAGCTCGATATTGAATCTGTTGTATCTCTGTAATTTCGGATCTCCAAGGTCTGAAATTTCGTCCTACGGTAGCCCTTTGAGTCCTATTTCCATGCACAGATGTCTGATCAAGATTGGATTCTCCAAGGATGAGTTATGCCTAATCACCCACAATGACCTAATTATAGACTGGTTCAGTAGAGTGAACTTGTACGAAGTGACACATGTCATTGTTTCAACCATAGGACCTGAATCCCATATGCAGAAAACTATAGGCCAAATCTTTCTGTAATGTTTAATGAAATTTCAATTAGGTACTCAAAGAGAACATTATGACGATTTTCCCTAGGTCACCAGTTTGAGATATAATTTGGAAGCCTGCAAAAACCCTAAGTTCCTTGGATCCTATCTCTGAAACTATTGCTAGACAAGATCTGAACATCACACCTGAGGCTCATCAAGATTTTGGCTCAAATGGGTTTTAATTTCCTCTTCCTAAATGTCGTATAAAAAATGTTATAGTGAAAATTCCACGATGAATTGTTTGGATCAGTGAACCCCTAGAATCCAAAGCTTTGATACCAAATGTTATGTAACCAGCTCACAAAATAGAAGAAAAGATAGATCAACGACTTCAAAATTAGCCTCTTCGAGGGGGAAACCTCCTTAACATTACAAAAATGAATAATTCTTGGATGATACAAATGACAAAACCTCCTTTCTATATATAGGAGTCTAAGGGATCACAATATAATCAAAGCCGACATAACAATAATAATATAAGGGAACAACAATAACAATAGTGGGCTTCTATGGGGCACAATAATAACAATATGGGGACAATAGGGTATTGAGGCCTCAAAAATTTGTGGCAACAACAAAGGGGGATAACCACCCGGTCTGGACCTTAGAGTAGCTCCTTTTTCGTTTGGGATAGTGGCTCCAACTGGATATGATGGTACCAATTTCCCAGTGTTTTGGGTTTATATGATTTGTGGGATTTTTCTGATGATTCACAAAAGCATAAATAAAAATTAACACAGCTTTATTGTAAGATGCAAAACTTTGAATTAAATCTATTTTAATCTAACACAGGGTATTTTTGGTTTTATGCGATATAAAAAGATGTCTATGTAATCTATGATGATATAGATCAATTGCAGACTATATAGAGTTAATATATTTTAAGATGATTCCTTTGAGAAAATAGTTAATCAGAAGGAAAATTGAAAAACATATAAGATATTCTAATGATCATATATAAAATAGAACATTCTCTATCCTGATATTGTACAATAGTGCAACTGATACTTCAAACATAGATGATAAATTTCATACATAGTTCATGAAAGATAAACTTATCTCTAATACTAGAACAAGGATTTAGCAAACATGATAACAGTACCAGATGTGTACCATTATGTTCTTTTTGACTAATAATAATAGGCCATAATCAATATTCTACCAATAAGCCTCCCAAGAATACAATACTGCATCAACAGTGATCAACAAAAAGATATTTGATTGAAAATACCATGTTCCATGATTCCATCAAGGCATCTACAAACTTACGATAGTGCATTCTTTGTAAATGTTCTTAATAAAATTCTGGACCCTTCTCTAAATGCATGAGAAGGGTTTAAATACTATTCTTAATTAACTAAAAATAACTTATACAAAATATCCATGAGGAGGTTTCAAACAACCTTCCTCATTCCTAGTATCCAACTTTCCAGAAATAATACTCCTCAAAAATGACTCAGGCCTTCATTGATTAATCACTGCTACTAGCTTTGCCTCTTAGCTCACAAATATCATAAATTAGCCTGACTTGTGGTGGCATCCCAAATTGTGTTCTCAACTTCCCTGCAAATATAACATCATGTAAAGGTGGCAACATTCTATGTACTGAATCCAAGGAGTAATTCAAGGTCATGATCTGACTGTGTGGTTTGACCAAAAGTTGCCATACTACTTCCCAATCAATTTTTTACAGCCCCTCAATTGTTTCCTTATGTAGTTGACTCTTATTCTTCCAATTCTCGTCTAATTCTTTAAGATCAGGAAGTGTTTTTGGATCACCCTCCTTTATGAGGTTGGAGGTGTGCAATATGTGATTTATTGTTTTAACAATGCTTTTTGAAATACCCGATGCTCTGGCTGTTGCTAGTTCGACTTGTTTCACCTGTGAGTCCCAATTAGTGAATAGAATATCCTTATGTCTTTCATTGATCTTCGGGAGACTTGACCTTTTCCCTTTATCTGAATCCTGTCGTTCAATATAATCAAAGATCTTAGAATTGAGTTCATTGAACTCAATTCTTTGATCAATAATGATGTTTGTTAATTTTTAACTAATATTCATAGGTGGAATGATATTTGATATGTGTTGAAGGAAGAGCTTCTTTTTATTTGTCAGTAAATTATTCAGTGTCAAAACCTCATTAATAAATTCCTCTGCAGTAGGAATATCCTTATACTTTGCTAGGTCACTGTTTAACTCCTAGATGTTGGGTTGTGTTATATTCTTTCCACATAGTTAACAGGGAGTTTAAGGGGTACCCGTAACCCTGCTTTATGGGGTTCGGGGTAGTGCCCCGGAAAATTTTGGTTTTGGACCCTATGTTAGGTTGGGCGGACCCACCTATGGTTTTGTGTATGATTTTCGCACATGTTTTTTGGACGCGATGGTTTTTGGTCCATGGTTTTGGACGCGATGG
>APFE030641064.1:12388-39476 GCA_000404065.3 Pinus taeda | reverse complement strand
AAACATAGCGATGATTATAATAATGTTAGCATTCGTAAATACTTACACCCAACCATAGCGATGGTCGAATATGAGTTTCTTCTTCTTCTGTCTGCGTTTAGAGGACGAGGCAATTCCTCCTTCCATTACAGAAAACCCAACTAAGTCTACCTACATTCGAAGTGCCCCATATTTTGTTTTGTTTGCAGACACCATCAAGATATATATATTTATTTCGCAATAATAATCTCACAAAATAATATGATCGTATGCTATTAATAAAATTTAAGATTGAAAAAAAAAACAAATAAATAAAAATGTGCACGGCTAGAAGTAACTTACTTCAGGACGGAATCTACTCCATGTTATATTATTATTATACATATTATTTTAATTTTGGCTGGTTGAGAGGATCAAATTATTTTAGATGTAAATTTTTTCAAATTAAAAAGAGATTTTGAGATTTTATTGAACATTAATTAAGATGGATTTTAAGTTTTTTTATTTTTTTTTTGAAATAGGTTATATTCCACATGAATATCATGGGTCAATATTTTGATGGATCAATACTATGAAGTTTTTTTTTTTTAGAATAAAATTTTTTATTTTTATTTTTTATGTAATTTGATCGAGTCAAGATGTTTACAGAACAAGAATATCCATCTTAACGTCAGATTTACCAAGCACTAAGAGGGATCAAATCTCTTGAGATGGAAATATCTTAAGATGCAAGGAGACCTTGGTAGATCTAGAGTTAAGATGGATATTGGTTGGTTTAATTTCCCTTTTTAAATAGGCTATATTCCACATGAATACCATGGGTTCTCATAAACGACCAAGTCAAGTTCACCTTAACTACTCAACAAAAATTAATAAAAATAATAATAACATAGAAATTTTATTTTAAAACAAAGGGTTATTTATTTATTTTAACGGAGTAATGTACATTACATTACATTAATTTTTTATTTTATTTTATTTTATTTTTATTTTTATTTTTATTTATTTTTACTGAGTCAACATGTTTACACTACAGGACATTACAACATCTCTTGTATACTAGGTTGCAGAGCGCCTCTAGGCACAATAACCTCCACAATGACATTACAAGATATTATGTTTCTAAGAGGGGTGGAATCACTTTTTAATTTTGAAATAATTCAATACTAATTTTAATCTATTAAGGCTCATGGGGCATAGAGTAGACGTTAATAGGGTGTTTTGTTAAGGCACTTTGTGGTGTAAAGGTCATCGATTTGAAACTCCATGGGCAAAATCCCAGCCATGCTAAGGGTTGATGTGGCCTAGGCCGAGTACGATCCCTCAATGATTTTGATAGTTTCGATGCCCCTAGGTCGTGATTACTCAAGCCACAGGTTAGGTGTACCAGTCATCTCAGGACTCACATTACCTAACAAACAAACAAACAAACAAAATTAATTTGTTAAGAGTTTATTCTCTTTACGCATAAGGAAAAAGATTAATGGTCAAGATTCATAGACATTTTATAAGAGTGAAAGGTTGTCCCCTTGTGAATCACGAATAAATCATTTTAAGTGGCCTAGTTTTCTTTAAATAATGGTGAATAATGGCTATGTGTTAAGTTGCAGTCACAAATAACAATTAGAGACAAATGTGCTCACTACCAATTGAGAACTAAGTTATGATAGATTTTGCACGTTCAAAAATTAAAAGGGATATATATATTATATAATATTATATATATTATATGTTATATAGTCAAATAACAAAAACAAATGTTAACATTACAACATTAAAGTTGTTGATATACGTCAACAGACTTGTCTTAAATGCGACTTTTTGGACTTTCTGGTGCCGAAATCCAGTGGAAAAATTTGAAGTGAAATCTTGATTTGTGTTATTTACACTAGTTTTTTTTTACTATATATATGGATTCAAAGCCCTGAAAAATCCTAGGGCACTTCGATTGTGCAGCAATTACCCATCACGATTGTGATTTCAATAAATTCCTACCGGATTTTAAAGAAATTAGACTGCAAAAATCCACCAGAAAAGCTTCCAAATAGTCTCACTAAAGACAACTTATACGTCACCGTATACAATTCCCATGGCCTTTCACAAAACATACAATGTTTAATTTAAATATATCATTTAGTATTATGTGATATTATTTTTAAAGAATAATGAGTCATTGAGCATCTTAAAGTTATTTGTTGGTCCATAAGATTGCATTTGAATTTCTAATAATTTTATGAATAACAATTAAAATATAAAAATTACCCTATAAAATCTTCAAAATCTCAATTATGGAAAGAATTGAAGAAATCCTTGTTATCTTGCTAATGGTTTCAGGTTTTGGAGCGTATAACCCTCTGCCTCCTCCCCCTAGTTCAAGCATTAATACTTTCAACGCACTAATTGTTGATGCTCTGAGATTCTAGTGCTCCAAGTCAAGCTGATTTGTAAAGAAATCTGATGATGTCCCGAAAATTGTGGTTCATGCCAATCAATCATGTGTAATGGCTCAAGCTAGAGGAAAGGGGATTAATCAGACAGTTTATGGGCTTATGGCCCTCACCATGCTCTCTAAATATCTAGGTGGATAAAAATTGTAAACCAGTGATTATATCACAACTTTTTGTTTCTTTCTATGGGGGGGGCTTTTTATCTTTCTTCTTTGAAAAGAAAGCAAATCAAGATCTAATTTTTCAAAGTGGGTCATATTTTATGGGAGTTAAGGGTTTGTATCTAGATCAATGGAGTCTAGATTTCAACCCACACTACAACAAAACAGACCATTAACATTGAAAATGGCACCAAAATTTAGTGAAATTTAGCGTTCGAACTAGCTTCAATTGGCAGCACAAAACCCGACACTACACTGCATCTTCACTTGGGTGTCAGAAATAGTGCCACAAATAGCGTCAGAAATAGTGTTGATAATTGTTTCTTTCATTATTGCTTCCATTATTGCAACTATATTTACTTCTAGTTTTGCTGCCAATTGTGCTTCTAGTTTTGCTTTTGGTACGACATCGAAAGTAGCTTCTTTTTTGGCTTCATAATTTACACTGAGTTATGTTTTCATTATAACATCCTTTGTTGCTTCAATTTTTGCTTTCAATATGTCGTTGCTTGTTGCATCTAACTTTGTTTCCATTGTGGCATCTTCTTTAGCCTCTAATATGGCTTCCATTATAGTGTTTTTTGTTACTTCTAATTTTGCTTCCAGTATTACTTCTTGGTTTGCTACTTGAATGGTTTCTATGTTTGCTTCTTAGGGAGCACCAAGTTTGGTTTCGAATATTGCTTCCATTATTACTTCTTTGTTTGCTACCTGAATTTCTTTTGTTTCTTCTTCTTCTTAGGTAATGTCAAGTTTGGCTGCTAGTATTACTTCTATTATTACTCCTTGGTTTGTTACCTAAATGGATTCTTTGTTTGCTTCTTAGGGAATGCCAAGTTTGGCTTTTAATATTGCTTCCATTATTACTTCTTTTTTTATTACTTGAATTGCTTTTGTTTTTTCTTCTCAGGTAACACCAAGTTCGGCTACTAGTATTGCTTCCATTATTACTTCTTTGTTTGCTACCTAAATTGCTTCTTCGGTAACACCAATTTTGCTTCCAAGATTGTTTCTGGTGTACTTCTAGTTTGGATTCCATTGTTGCTTCCTCTTTTGCTTCCATAATTGCTTCGTTATTAGCCTCATGGTTTGCTTTTTTTAGTTGGAAGGTTTTCTTCATGTTTAACACTTGGGTTTGCTTCTTTTTTAGGTCTAGGGTTTGCATCATTTAAGTGTTGGGATTTGCTTTTTAATTAGCCTCCAATTTTGGTTCTTGTTAAGCAACCAATCTAACTTCCTATTTAGAGCCAGTAATAGCTCCAAGTATGGCTTACAATTTAATGTCGAATTTTTACTTCCATTTTAGAGTCACATTATGCTTCCATTTTAACAACTCATGATACTCCCTTTATAGCTTCCATTTATAAATTTAATATTTTTTTTATTTCAATTAAATTAGTTAAGTATATCATGTCTCTTAAATAACTTATATGCTTATAGAGTAATTCATATTGCATTCGAAATATTTTATAGCATACAATTTATAAATATTTTTTAGCGAAATGGACATCCATACAAACTAACAACATGTTTTTAACTATAACCGTTGTTTTTATATTATTAATAAACAAAATTGTTGGTTGTGACCAGCTACACATAATGCAAGCCCATATTCACATCATATAGATTTCTAGAGCAGAGCTCCTTTAGGTTTCTTATAGTTACAAACTACACCACAACATTGGAATAAAATAACAAGATAATTTTTTTTAACTATAACTAGTATTTTTATAATATTAATAAACAAAATTGTTGGTCTCTGACTAGCTACACATAATGTGAGCCTAGATAATACATGTCCAAATTATATAAGTCAAAATGATACATGTCAAAATGATACAACTCAATGGTAATGCAACTGAAAATGATACACATGAAAAGAGGCATCATAACAATTTATCAACAATTATCCATGATGGAGTCCATATGATCAATGTCACTAGCTACTAGCAGCAAATTACTAATCATCATCATTATGATCATCAACAATGTTATCATTGTCATTGTTTGCCTCCATGTTCTTTCCATATATCGCATTCATCGTTTCAAATGTTTGAACTAGACCCGAAATAACCTGGATTGATCTCAAGATCAACTAGATCCTCTAGAAGGCCCATGTTCTACTAAAGAAAAATAAAACATTCAAAATGAAAAGTTATTATTTATTTCTTGTAATATTTAATATTTTTGTTATATTTATAATATTACAACATATGAAACAAAACCATAATTATATCACATCATATCAAAGTGCGCATATCTACCATAATAAAATTTTAATTAAGTTACAGCTAATATGTCATTGCAATGATGTAAAACATGCAACAATTCCAATAAACATTAATAAATTGTGGAGAAATCTAGAGGATCGAAATCTAGCAATCATTCACCAGAGGAAGAAGCAGGGGTAGTAGCAAGAAGAGGACAAGAGTCGGGGACATACATAGCTATCAACCCTAGAGCAACAGTGGTGGCAATGATTCTTTTTCCGAACATGCCATTGTGGAGAGGGATGATGTGGCACTCCCCTCCTAGGCTATTTTAAGAGCTCCAGAGTAACCAAGCTCCCTAATCGCCCCTACAATTGTTGTACCAGAGGCTTGAAGACAATCTCAGTAAGGATAGAGATTACTGGATCCATGGGGATAGAAGGAGAATTGAGTGGCTCAAGGACGAGCCACATTTTTGTGTTGGGGGCCTACTGGAGCCCATAAATGTTTTGGTGAATTTTTTTTTAAACATTTAGGATTTTCTATTGATAATTATTGTAATTTGGAAAAGATGTTCAACTTTTTTATAAGCTTGGAAATTGTTATCAAATTGTCAATATGTCTTCTCAAATTAGATCACATGAGAATCAAGAGATTCTCATGATGACCTTATCACTGTAATATAAAATGTTATGCTCTTAACCTGCAAGACGATACCAGAATACCAAATATGTGAAGAAATATACCCAGAACATAGAACAATGAGAAATAACAACAAGTATTTTATTACTCAAAAAACAATGTTCAGTTGCCTCTTCGAGGGGGCAACCTCCAATAGAGCAGAGCTCGATTACAAAATAAGACACGATGCTCCTCGAGGGGAGTCTCTATCCTTTATATAGGATTCATACATGCAATACCATGGGGCAATACCATGGTTCTTATTAATACCATCTATCTAATACCATGGCTCATTTGCAACTAACTGTGGTCCCTTCATTAAATGTGGGTTAACCACTTACAATTATTAATATGGGCTTTATTGACTCTTTACTTAACTATAACTATGACTCGATCCTTTTACATAAATAAGGGGGTTAGGGTGGGACCCTAACATGCCCTCCGCCATAAGAATAGCCTTGTTGTCAAGGCTGAAGCTGCGGAAACTACTGAAGAATAGGGGCTGGTTCCCAGGTTGCATCTTCCATAAAGGTGTCTTTCCACTTGACGAGGACTTCCCTGATCATGCGGCCACGCAGGTGCCTTTCTCGTGTATCAAGAACCTGTTCAGGTTGGAGCCAGATTGACCCTTCTTCATCCAGTTCAGGTAGATTGGTTTGAATTTTGCAATTGTTCCCAATCACTTTCTTGAGGCATGAGACATGGAAAACTGGATGGATTTTTGCAGTGGGTGGCAAAGCTAGCTTGTAGGCAACTTCTCTAATGCGTTGAAGTACTTGATATGGTCCGTAGAATTTTGGAGATAGTTTCTGACAACCCTTGTCTTTGAGTGATGTTTGCTTATATGGTTGCAGCCTCATAAATACTTGATCCCCTTCTTGAAATTGGTGTTCTGAGCGATGTTGATCTACCTGTTGCTTCATGTGGTTTTGAGCTTAATGAAGATTCTCTCTAAGGTGGGCCAGCATGGTTGTGCGGTTCTGTAGGAGTTGATCCACTTCTTGTACCTTTGAGGATCCCTTGATATAAGAAGTAGGGGAAGGAGGGAGTTGACCATAAACTGCTTCACATGGAGTCATTTTGGTGGTGGCATGATAATTGGTGTTATACAACCATTCAACTAGAGGTAACCACTATACCTAGAGATGTTGCTTTTCTGAAGTGAAACACCTAAGGTATGTTTCCAGACATTTGTTGATTGCTTCAGTTTGACCATCAGTTTGTGGATGATAGGAAGTACTGAGTTGTAGTTGGGTACCTTGTAGCTAGAAGAGTTCCTGCCAAAAGTTACTAGTGAAGACCAGGTCACGATCCGACACAATGGAAGTGGGCATCCCATGCAATTTGAAGATATGATCCATGAAAGATTGAGCGACCAAAGTCGGTGTAAAAGGGTGGGGTAGGGCGCAAAAATGAGAATACTTAGAAAGTCTGTCCACAACCACCATGATCACCGAATTGTTTCCTGACTTTGGAAGACCCATAATGAAATCCATAGAACCTCCGTCCAGATTGAGGTCGGGATGGGCAATGGCTGTAATGTGCCTGGGGATTTGACTGTTTCTCCTTTGTGGCACTAACATACGTCGCATTCAGCTACAATAGTAAGAATTTCCTTTTTAATGCCTATCCAAAAAAAAGATCTTCAAGTGTGAGCATACATCTTCTGAAAGCCCAAATGTCCTGCAGTGGGAGATGAGTGCAACTCCGCCAAAATGTGGCTTTTGAGGGTGGATGTTGGTGATATTACGACTCTGTCCTTGTAGTGAAGAATCTCATCCTGCCACGACTAGCGCGCTGTGGAATTTGGATCCGCCTGCAATTGATTAATGAGTTGGGAGAGCCAGGGATGTGAAAACCATTCCTTGCGAGCCTCTTCAATCCATTATGGAATGGGAAGGGAAATTGTGAGCAGGGTACTTTCCTCCTCAAATTGACGAGATGACACATCTGCTACAATATTTTCGCGCCCTTTCTTGTAAATTATCTCATAATCATATCCCAGCATTTTGGCGAGCCGTTTATTTTATTGTGGTGAGGATAGGCGTTGCTCCAAAAAATATTTAAGGCTTTGATGGTTTGTGCGGATTTGGAAACATCACCCCAATAAGTATGGTCGCCAAGTATCTACTGCATGTAAGATGGCCATCATCTCCTTCTCATAGGTAGATTGTCCCAAATTCTTCCCACTTAGTTGTTGGCTCGTGAAGGCCAAGGGTCGACCTTCCTGCATTAAGACCGCCCCAATACCTGTACCCAAGCATCACATTCAATCACAAAAGATTTGGTGAAGTCGGGTAGTGCTAAGACTGGAGTGAAACACATGGCATGTTTGAGAGTTGTAAAGGCCTATTGTGCTTCATCATTCCATAGGAATGATTTTTTCTTGAGGATTTGAGTGAGGGGCTCAGCAATGTGACCATAATTGTGGAGAAATTTGCGATAGTAGCATGTGAGACCCAAAAATCCTCTCAGGCTCTTCAATGTCTTAGGTTGAGGCCAATCTTGCATTGCCTAGATCTTTTGGGGGTCCACCCTGACACTTTCACACCCCGCAATGTGGCCCAAATACTCAACTTCTTCCATTCCAAAAGAACACTTGGACATCTTGACAAATAATTTATGCTTGCGGAGCAGTTGTAAGAGCAGATCTACATGCTGAAGATGTGCGGTCCAGGTGTGACTCTAGATGAGGATGTCATTAAAGAAAACAAGGACAAATTTTCTGAGATATGGTTTGAACAGGTGGTTCATAAGGCTCTGAAAAGTGGATGGGGCATTACAAAGACCGAATGGCATGACCAGGAACTCATAATGGCCTTCATGAGTTCGGAAAGCAGTCTTTGGAATGTCTACTTCTTTCATGCAAATTTAGTGGTAGCCTGAGCGAAGGTCAAGCTTAGTAAAGAATTGTGCCCCATTTAGTTCATCCAGCAAATCATCAACAAACGAGATGGGAAATTTATCTTTGACTATCAACTTATTAAGGGCCATGAAGTTTGGACACATACGCCATTCCCCAACTTTCTTGAGCACCATGACCATCGGCGATGAATAAGGACTAATGTTGGGATGAATGACGCATGCTTCCAAGAGTTCCTTGATTATATTTTCTATTTCATTCTTTTGAGCAAACGGATATCTATATGGGCGCACATTTGGTGGTTGGGCCCCTGGGACCAAAGTAATGCTATGATCATGTTCCCCTCTCAAGGGTGGAAGCTCATGAGGCTTGTCAAAGACTGGAAAATGGTTGTTTAAGATCTGTTGCATCTCAGGATGAATATGAACAGGATTGGGTTCGCAGGCCTGGATGGCATTAACTTTAGCTATAACTCCATGGTGGCCCTTTTTTAACAATTTTTCCATCCGATGTGAGTTGATGATAGAGGGAACTCCCGCCTGGAGTCTGCTTAGGGTATGTGTGTGGTTGTTCTGCTTAAAGCTCATATATAACTCTTGGAAATCCATTGTGATTGGGCCAAGTGTGCGAAGCCATTAAGCACCGAGGACAATGTCGCACCCTCCCATGTGGATGGCAAACATGTGGGTCTTTAATTGATAATCCCCCATTTGAAGTTTGGCATTTTCACAGCGGCCTTCACATTTCATTGTTCCCCCATCAACAATTTGGACCTGGAAGTTAGAAACTGCTCAGACAAAATAATGCACTGCTTCCGCGACTCTTTGATAGATAAAATTATGTGTACTTCCACTATCAATCAAGACTACTACTAGTCGATGCTTAATAAAACCTCTTATTTTGAGAGTTTGAGGTGAATAAATCCCTGCCAAAGCATGCAGTGAGACAACTGGTTCTTCAGGTACATTGTCCTGCTGGTTGTCCTCTTCTTCCTCCTCTGGTTGCTTAAGTGGTGGGGCTTCCTCCATTGCACTGTGGTCAGTAGCATCAGTTTGAAAAATTTGGGCTCTTTTCATTTATGCCCAGGGGAGTATTTCTCATCACAGTAGTAACATAATCCTTGCTTTCTTCTTTCCACCATTTCTTCTGGTGACACCTTTTGAACCTTGAGTGTCTGGGTAGTGCTTTAAGCCTGTGGGGGGAGACCCTTGGCGATGAAGTTTGGGCGATTGGACTGGGCCGCCAACGCACATTCGACTTCACGAGCTATCCTACAAGCATGCATCCATGAGCTAGGGTGGTGCAGTCAGACATGGGCTTGTATGGCGCCTTTGAGACCACTGACAAAACATTCCGTGTAGAACTCATCGTGTAAGCCTCCAGTATGGAAAGCTAAGGCTTCAAAGTCTGCAATATATTCATTCATTGTTCCTGTCTATCTGAGCTTAGTGAGATGACCCAAAAAGTCAAATTCATGGTCAAAGTGATCCATAAGAGATTTTTTGAATGTCTCCCATGTCAAGGGCCTTCCATAGCAACATTGATGCCATTGCCACCATTGCCATCTTTCATTGTCGAAGTACATGATACCCACACTAAGTTGAGTCGCATTATCCAGGATGTAATTCAATGTGAAATATTGCTCCATTTGTGCTATCCATGCGGCCGGGTGAGAGCCATCAAATTTATACATGTCCAGCTTGGGTGGTCACAGATGGGATTGTTGGTGGATGCCAAAGAGGTGAAGAGACTGGCTAGACTCACGCTCACTTTTTTCATTGCCAATATATGCCTCCTCGTGTGCCTCCACCTTGCCCTTAGAGAGTGTGGTAGTTAAATCCTTTAGCTGTGATACGATCTCTTTCAAGGATGATTCAAGGCTGTCCATCCTCTCATTCGCCATAGATTGAGCTCTAGTTTGTACCATGCACCAAGCCGATTTACTTGAAATTTGGGACCGCTCGAATTTTTTGGCACTAACAATTGAATGGTACCACCTTGCTCAGCTCGTCATCCTGATTCTTATGGGCTAAGTCACCAATAAGCACCCCGGGTGGTCTTCTTTTTTTTTTAATACTCCGAATGGAGTTTTACTCCTTGCTTAGGAATACTGCAGTAGCCGAATCCTAGAAATGTCAATGCTGCCAAAAGTCCTGTGAAAATCACGCCTAGGTATAGGAACCCACACAACTACTCAGATCTGGATGGCGGATTTGATGGATCTAAGAGATATGAATGGCTAATCTGATAGATCTGAACGACAACTGATTGTTGCTGGGGATTTGATGGATCTAACAGATCCGAATGGCTGTTTTGATAGATATGAATGGCATAACTGATTGTTGTTGTTGTGACAAAACCCCACTTGCGAGATCTGATCTGGCAAAGACTATGCGTGATCCAGAGATAGAGAAGGGAACTATGGTCTCCAGGAGTTTCAGGTGCTACAGATTGCAATATACATAGGGGTTTGACAGTAGTAATCGGCCCAATTTTTCAAGGCACTAACCAAGGAGCATCAACCGTACCCTTAGCCGTACAACCCCACTATCCAATCGTACGGGCAAGTAATCTCTCCGAGTGTTGTTCTCGGTGTACTATAGCAGCAAGAAGGTTGACGGTTTATCTATGGCGAGGTTTCAAGGGAGCTAGGGGGCTTCCAATATACCCAAAGGGTACTTGGAAGACAGTCCGTGCGCGGTTCTGTCTAATGCGCTACTACTCGAAGGGATACTCACAGGGGTTACAAGGGAGTCCAACAAGCGTGACCACGTCTTGTATTTCCTGCGTGCATGCCTCCCCAAATCCGCAGGTTTATGCGCTCAACGACAGATCTCGTGGTTTAAAGACGCTGGAACATGTCTCTAGCCAAATTTTTTTTTACTAAAATTGGAGATCCGACTAGCCCTGGAAAGCGCTCTGATACCACTTGTTATGATCTTAACCTGCAAGACGATACCAGAATACCAAATATGCGAAGAAATATACCGAGAACATAGAACAATGAGAAATAACAGCAAGTATTTTATTATTCAAAAAGCAATGTTCACTTGCCTCTTTGAGGGGGCAACCTCCCATAGAGCAGAGCTCGATTACAAAATAAGTATGATGCTCCTCGAGGGGAGTCTCTATCCTTTATATAGGATTCATACATGCAATACCATGGGGCAATACCATGGTTCTTATTAATACCATCTATCTAATACCATGGCCCATTTGCAACTAACTGTGGTCCCTTCATTAGATGAGGGTTAACCACTTACAATTATTAATATGGGCTTTATTGACTCTTTACTTAACTATAACTATGACTCGATCCTATTACATAAATAAGGGGGTTAGGGTGGGACCCTAACATAAAATTATAAAGAGGTGTGCTCTTTGCTCGCGTGAGATAGACATATAGAAACAGATAAGCAATGATAGAGGCGGAGATCATCATCATTGTAATCTTGTATATTTCATTACTGCAATCTCAATAATTCGTGGCGCCATACTTTTCTGTTGACTAGCTTGTGTGTTGTGTAGTGTACCAGCCCCTGCTAGGAAGGAAGGACCCTCCTTCTTAGCAAAGGTCATTGATTAGGAAGGTATTGTAATTGTTTCAATTATTTCCTCTCCGTTATAATTCACGTGTGATTGTTGTTACTGCTATTATTAGTCTTGTTCATTCTTTAATGATTGCATAATTTTAACCTCTATATTGTTTAATGACGTAGGTCTTGGACTGGTCCCTTTGTTAGTGTGACAGATATTTAATTCATTTTATAGTTTAATGGTGCGTTCATTTCATTTGAATGTGTGTTTCAAAATTTGTTGAGAGAATGGTTTCTAGGAGTGTTGTTCTTTTCTAAATAAGAGTGGTAGTGTGACAGAGTGGTTTTATTTTGCATTGTGTGTTTATTTCTTGAGTCTGAACATGATTTGAGAGTGTACCAACCAGAGTGTTGAATTGTTGAGAGTGTGATTACAACGATTGTGTTTGAGATTCATTAGCACTAGTCATCATTTGTCATTGCATGTATTTTGCGTAATAGCCTTGCAATAAGAAAACCTACCCGAATTGACAATTAATGTGAAGAGTTGGAACTATTTCTCTGAATTAAAAGGACAAATGTTCTACCCAACAACAAGTTGAAGAAAAACCTATACACAACTTTCACATAATGCAAGTTGAAGCAAAACTTGGAATGTTGTATGAAATATGAAGCATAATTATTTAAGGATCGAAGTAAACATATAATAATTCAAAAGTGTGTAAAATAATTAAATAAACAATCTACAATTTGAATCAATCAGATTGACCAATAAATGAAGTTTGGGTGTGAATTTTAGTGAAGCAAGGCAATTTTGGCTTGCTTCACAAAAATGCACGCCCAACCTTCATTTCAAGGCCAAATTGAATGATTTAACTTGGAGAATACCTTTTTATTCATAATTAACATTAATTTTGCACATAGAAAATTGTGTTGTGCAAGAATATGCCAAATTAGATCAATTTCATATGGTTAAAGTGAAGGTTTGTGTGCCTCAAATAAATGCACACCAGAACATGCACTTAATTGACTGTGCGATAACGATCATTCCAACCTAAATATAAAACCATTTTATGCAACATATCATAGTCATTTTCATAAAGGAATGTTATACACTGAAATCCAAGTTTGTCGAAAAACAATTGATCATATCTGTGACTGATCACAGTGAGAACAAATATGCACTCCCATGCCAAACCAATTACACTCTTAGTAATGAAATTTGAAATGGGACATGATTGGAAAATTTATAACCTTATGATAACCTTTGCATCATGTCTAACAAATATCCTACATAATTATGTTTTCCACTTATACACAACTTTCACATAAGGCAAGTTGAAGCAAAACTTAGAATGTTGTATGAAATATATAGTATAAATATTTAAGCTCAAAGTAAAGATATAACAATGTAAAAGTGTGTAAAATCATTAAATAAAAAATTTACAATTTGGATCAATTAGATTTCCCAATAAATGAAGTCTCGACATGCATTTTAGTGAAGCAAGGCAATTTTGGCCTGCTTCACAAAAAATGCACGCCTAGCCTTCATTTCAGGCCAAATTGAATGATTCAACTTGGAGAGTTTTTTTTTACTCAAGAGTAATAATAATACAATTAAATATTTTAAATTTTTCACATATATATATTTTTTGTTCAAGAATACTCCAAATTGCATGGATTTCATAGGGTAAAAGGCAAGGTTTATGTGTCTCAAATAAATGCACACCAGGACCTAAAATAAATTGGCAGTGATATAATGATCATTCCATCCTATGGGTATGTGAAATTATACCACAATATTGTGGTGTAACAACGCCCTAATGGGCCTCAATCTTACAATGTAATAGTGCCCTAATGAGCCCCATTATTGTGGTGTAGCAGTGCCCTAGTGGGCCTTAGTTCTTGGGTATGTCAGTGACCTCTTTGGGCCTTCTTATATGTGATATGAGAAAATATTATGACAGAGATACGGAGGAGATATGTTGAGCCCTATGACAAAGATATCAGGATAGACCTATGATAGTTCTGTTGCATTGTTATTGCTAATGTTCTCTCTACATAATTGCATACGATGATATGGGGTGAATGCAATGTGAAAATGTTGTAAATGTTTTAAAATGCAATTATCTACAACATAGAATTATAGACCTAAGAAAATTAACACTATTATTACTCTAATGGTTAATTGTTATTCATCAATATGCTTGAGTAAATGTTGAAAAATGCAATAAATTATATGGTTGTCAAACCGGGTCCATAAAATTAAACATCTGTATGGGAAGAGAGACAAAATTATAGGTCACCTATTTTATAGGGTAAAAGGAAGTTGTAACATTGTACTCCCACATTTACCCAAGCTAACCATTTCACTAGGGTAAACATGTGACGAAGAGTTACTATGATATGACTTAACTCCCCAAGTACAATTAAGGAAGCGGAACTAATGTGATGCTACAAAACCTTTATTAGCCAACCAACCCTTCCAGGTGACCAACCCCTGAGGCAACTTGCTCTTTCACTGCCCTAGAGCCTCAATCGCTCCCATGAAAAGGCATGCATGTGACTGGGACCCTCCAGTTTCTCCCAAAGAGGGGCATCCATGCAACTGTGGCCTTTTTCAGGTATTTTTGTGCCAATGACCCCGATTTTTGTGCCGCTTTTTCAGGGCCAGGGCTCAGGCCAATTCCCAGAACTTCATGAAACTTCCAAAAATGATAAATAAGATTGAAACAAGGGTACTAATGCAAACACTTGAACAAGAACTTGATTTGACCCCTACTAGTCATGATAGGCATTTCATCAAACATATCACAAACATGTAATCTACAGGTCACAACAACAGATTTGAGCATAAGAGTCTCATACTTATCTGAGAATCATCAGAGAGGACTAATATCTCCTCATAATAGCTGCATTATTATCTATTAGGTCATTCATTCACTAACATTTCATATACTAACCAAAAAACATGATAAGAGCCATACATCATAACTATAATAAAACATACCTATAACCAACAAATAACTAGATATATATTAATGAGGAAACAACTATTAAAGCCACATAATAGCAAGCACATTTACTCATGAAAATACCAAGGAAAAGGAGCTCTTATTAACATATGCAAATCCAACCAAGTTAGGGACTTCCACGTACCACCCGACCATATATTGGGTTGAACAAAATCTCTCTTTCATCCAATCACCCTTGCACCATATTTGAAGCATGATGTGGGATCTCATGAAACAAATCAAACAAAACCAAACCGAGGATTCCAGAGGCCAAACCACCTCAACCCTCAACCAGTGATTCCACTTCACGATTGGACATCACTAACCATCACCAAATCGGTCTCTACCCAAGTTTTCCAGGGCTCCAGAGCATTTGTTCAAACCAAGGCTTGCAAGACTAGTAACTCAACCCACAGTTGTTGTTAGGCTCTAGAAAATTTGTCCAAATAGGGATTTTAGTACTAGTAACTCAACCCACCAAGAGATATAAAGCGTTTTTCCAACCAAGGCTTCCAAGACTAGTAACTCAACCCAATTTGTTATAGGGTTTCTAGAGCGTTTGTCCAACGAAGGCTCCAGGAACTAGTGACTCAACCCACGACCATAAGGAACATGAGAACCAACTAGAAAACAAAAGGAAAGAAACACACAACACCATGGTTATCAAAGAAATGGAAAGGCTAGGCAAATCCACTGTCAATTCAGGCAATCCTCCATGCCAATGACAGATCATAACCAAGAAACCACATGCATGTGACATGCATGCCAAAACTAGCAAGGAAATCATACATGCAACTCGGTACCTGCAAGAAAAACTTGTTATAGTTTTTCATCCTAATGTCCTCTTGCACTTTCATGCTCTTCTTTTGCCTTCTTGCTCCAAAACCCGAGTATGACACACTCCTCCAAGAGTGCTCCAAGAAAATTCTAAGTGTCCAGGAGTATGAGAGAGGGAGTAGAAAATGAGAGCTCCAAAAGTGAACTAACAAAAAGCTACAAACTGATCCTCAAAAGCCTTTTTATTAATGAAGCCTCTATTTTCTTCAATTTTCCATTATTTTCCTTCATTTTCCTCCTTACATGCAACCAGTGACCTTTCACCTTCTTTTTCTCCTAATTTCCATTATTTCATAAATAAAATGTCAATTAATGCCACTTTGCCTTTCCAAAGCCTTTGCCATTTCCTTTTCCAATTTCCATAGCCATTAATTAATCACAAGTGATCCCCATCACATGTTTTTTTCCCAACATCCAGCTTGGAATACGTGTCCCATGACCTTGGTTATTATTTGTCTTTATTAACTTTATTACATGGATTTTTGACTAGGGTTGTTACAAAACCCTCCCCTTGGGGAAACACTATATCGGTGTTCAATGACACCTACAACCAACAAGACTGCTAAAAATCAAAACATACTACCCATGGAGCTTTATAACTTAGCTCGTTGCAATATTTACAATGATCATCCTGTTGAGAAACAAATCAACATGAGAAACATAACAACATGAGAATCATAATGACATGACATCCATGCCGCTTATTAGAGCTTTATAACATAGCTCATGGCGGTATTTACATCCATAGACATATGTACATATACCAAAACATCACACCAAAATATATACCAAAAACTTTCACTCAACCAGTGAATAGTGAACATGCATCTAATCTGACATCTCTGATGTAGCTTCATCAGGACCAAAGTGCTTCCACTGCATTTTAACCTGCTCGATTTCTCGGTTTTGGAGCATGAGCATATTTCTCTGCAAAATGCACTGAGGTTCTGGTTGGAATTCCCCTTCTGGTTCCACCTGCAATACAGACTAGTCAATCACATGATCAACATCTCTAACATACTTCTTAAGCAATGACACATGGAAAACATCATGGCATCTCAGTATTAGAGGTAGTACAAGTTGATAGGCTACTGGTCCAATCCTCTCAAGAATCTTGAAAGGCCCACAAAAACGAGGTGCTCTTCTTGGGCTTAATGCGTACGTACGCATGTTCCTCAAACTGAAACTCCTTAAACATCTTGTTCTAATTTGTATAACTTTTCTATCTATCTTGTGTTGCCTTCAGATTCTTCTTGATTACCTACATTTCATGTTCCATACTTGTCAACATGTTCATTCCAATCAACACCCTGCTCAATGGATCACTCCAACTGATGGGAGTATTACAATCATGCCCATACGATGACTCAAACAGACTCATTCTCAAAGATTTATGATACCCATTGTTGTAAGAAAACTCAACCAGTGGAAGATACTCTTCCCACCTCCATTGTTGATGCATCACGTACATCCTCAACATGTCCTCCAACATCCTGATGACCCTCTTTGTCTGTCCATATGTTTGCGGATGATAAGTTGTACTGAAGGCAAACTTTGTACTCAAACTGGCAAATAACTCTTTCCAAAATCTAGAAGTGAACTTGGTATCTCTGTCTAACACAATCTTCCTCGGTACACCATGCAACCTCATTACATCTCTAATGAAGACCTGTGCTACATCATTAGCTAAATATGTAGACTTTGTTGGAATGAAGTGCGCTACCTTTGGCAACCTGTCAACCACAACCATGATAGAATCATGTTGTCTAGATGTCCTCGACAAACCTATAATTAAATCCATGGAAATGACCTCCCATTTCCACTCTGGAATCAGAATTGGCTATAGTAGACCACCTAGATGCTTACACTCTGCTTTTACTTGTTGACAATCCAAGCACCTAGCCACAAACTCTGCCACTTCCTTCTTCAAATTCAAACAATAGTAGAGCTTCTTCACTGTTTTCAATGTCTTTTGATATCCTGGGTGACTTGAATATGTCTTAGCATGAAATTCCTTCAAGATAAGCTTCTTGAGCTCACTGTCATCTGGCATGTATATCATGTCCCTAAATCTGACCAAACCATCTGTTGTGAGATGATAATCCAAATCTTGATAACTTATACCCTGTTGTAACATGTGCATAAGCTCCCTATACCTTTCATCCTACTGACCTGCTTGCAAGATATGATCCTGTAAATCTGTCACATATGAACTCATAGATGCTATATGATTTTCCTATATCCTCATGCTAAGAGAATTTGCAGCCCTGTTCTCTTTACCTTTAATGTACCTGATCTCAAAGTCGAACTCACTAATCGTGGCCAACCATCTAGTTTGTCTAGAATTTAGATTCGGTTGGTCAAATAGATACCTCAATCCACTGTGACCACTCATCAAGATAAACCACCTGCCAATAATATAGTGCATCCACTTCTTCAAAGCATGGATGATCGTTGCCAACTCAAGATCATGTGTTGGATAATTCTACTTGTGCTTATTAAGTTTCCTTGATTCATAACATATTACCTGTCCTTCATGCATAAGGACTCCACCAAGCCCTCTTTTGCAAGCATCATACATACCACAAACTCTTTATTTGGATATGCAATCTTTAGAATTGGAGCATTTGTCAACAACTGCTTTAACTGCTCAAAATTAGCTGCACATTCTTCTATCCATTCAAATTTCTAACCTTTCATTTGCAATGATGTAATAGGATAGGCAATCCGAGAGAAGTCCTGATTAACCTCCTATAATAACCTGCTAACCCCATAAAGGACCTTACCTCATCCACATTCCTAAGAGCTTCCCACTCCATGATAACCCTTATCTTTTCTAGATCCATTGTTATGCCTTCCTTGGAAATCACATGTCCCAAGTAATGTACCTTTATCTGAAAGAAGCTAAATTTACTGATCTTAGCATACAACTGATGCTCTCTCAGTAATCACAATATTGTTGATAATTGTTCAGCATGCTCTTTCTCATTCTTATAATATACCAATATATCATGAATGAATATAATAACAAACTTGTCCAAATAAGGATGTAATACACTATTCATTAAGCACATAAAAGTAGCTGCAACATTGGTCAAGCTAAATGGAACTACAACAAACTCATAATTCCCATACTTGGTCTGAAAGCAATCTTGTAGATGTCCTCTTCTTTAATGTGTACCTAATGGTATCTTGATCTCAGATCAATCTTCGAGAACATGGTTGATCCCTTCAATTGATCGAACAAGTCATCAATCCTCGGCAATGGATACCTATTCTTGATGGTCACCTTGTTCAATGGCATGTAATCAATGCATAACCTAAGAGTGCCATCCTTTTTCTTCAAAAACAACATTGATGCACCCCAAGGCGACACACTTGGCCTAATGTATCCCTTGTCAACATTTCCTTCATTTGCAACTTCAACTCCACCAACTTCAGTGTGCTCATCCTGTAATGTGCCTTTGATGTTGGTGTTGCCCCTGGTACCAACTCAATAGAAAATTCCACTTACCAGTGAGGCAACAACTCTGAAATCTTTGTTGGAAACACATTTTGAAACTATTGTAAAACTGGGTACCTACTCAAGACATCTGCATCCTCAACTTCCTTACCTTTGTCACTGGAAATATGCATTAACAACACACACCCTTTCCTACAACTGCACCTCACTTGCATAGTTGTCACCATTCTAATTGATGTTTCCTTCTTCTTACCCTACAAGACTCTTTCTTCCCCATTGTCATCCAAGTACTCAATATCCTTGTCAATAAAATCCACCTTGGTTCTATGAAGATACAACCAATCTATACACAACAACATACTGTATGATCCCAATGGAAGTACATTCAAATGTGTTGAATTACACATATCATTCAACTCAAATGCATAAACTCTTACCCAGTGATGAACTCTCTTCTTTGTACCTGTAGCCAACTGCACTAACCAAGATGCTTCATGTACTTCTTTATTCAAACCACACTTATCCACTAGGTCAATATTAACATAACTATAATTAGATCCAAGGTCAATAAAAAATAGAAATAACTTGATCACAAAGCTTACCGTCCATCTCGATGATAGATGCCTAGTGATCTACTTGTATGTTCTCCAATGCTGCATAGATGCGTGGAATACTCCATCAAACATCCCCCACTATTTTTGTCTCCTGTGCACTGTAGATCTGTAGTCTACCACCCCGATGTTGTGGACAATCTCTCCTACAATGCTCTCCACCATAAGTCGAACATTGTAAAGGTTTCCTACCATCACCCTTATTCTTCTCCTCAAACCAAAATCCTTGCCCTCTGTCAGATTCATTGAACTTCTTAGGTGGTGATGCATTCTCTTTGTTATTTGTGCCCTTAGATCTTGTTCGCTTCTTATCCCATTTCCCTTTATTCTTATCATTACTTTTCCAGTCTTGCTTAGTCTCAGATATGCGCTTTGATTGCTCATAACAATGCTTTAGCTTCTGGATGGCCTCCTCCAATGATCTAGGCTCATGAACCTCAATCTCGTCTTTGAATGCTACTGACAAACCACTAAAGAATCTTTAAATCTTGATCTTCTCCTCATTGAGGTAAGGCACATACCTCAATAACTCAAAAAGATTGCTATTGTATTCCTCATCGGTCATAGATCGCATCTTTAGCTCATAGAATTCCTTTGCCCTATCATCATAGTATCTCTCTGATAGATATTTCTTCCTGAATATTCTCTCAAACTCACTCCAAGTCAAATCCTCTTCATGAATACCTCTGGAATTCTTTACATCTTCCCACCAAATATCTGCTTTACCTTGAAGACTGAATGTAGCTATTCCGACCTTCATGTTCATTGAGTAATCATACAACCTGAAGAACTTATTCATCCCAAGCAACCATGCTTCAACATCCCATGAGTTCTTCATTCCCCCATCAAATGTAGGTGGCTTTTCTTTCTTAAACTCATCCGATAAATATCCTGTAACACTCCTCGTGTAAGTATGATATCAATGATGACCATGATACATGCTTTAACCAGAACTACAGTAAATCCCATGTCCACTACCTCGTGTAATAGGTGTATTCAATAATCTACCATCTTTGACCATGTCACCTCTATCCAACATGTGCCCACCATGCGACCTAATACCATATGCTCCATTAATCCTATCCTCATGTCCATGACTGATCCTAAATGGTCCCTATCTCTGCAAGTTTGACAAGCTCTGAAGAATCACCGCATTGACCTATGCTTGTTTCTCATGTGCCTTAGAAATTATCTCTTGTGATTGAATGATTCGGTCATTATCTTCTTTGCAACTCCTTATTTCTGTGTTCAAACTTCTCAGAGTGTCTGCTATGTTACGAGAATATCCCTCACCATGCTTCTCATCTGAACTATAGGGAGAATCTTGTGAATTGTAGTCTACCATCTTGCTAGTCATCTTTTGTCTTCTCTTCTTGAAAGGTATACCGTATCATCTAAACCAAAATATAAACGAACCAACATACCTCAGTGTAGTTCAGGGGAGGATATCTCATCTGCAAGATCAACCAGATTAGAAAAATACATGTATAATCATAATCATATCAATACATAAACATCATTTCAACCATCATCCAATTACCATGCATGACTATACCAACTACATACCAGGATCTCATGCAAGACTACTATAACCATGTCAATATATGCATAACAACATATAAGCACTGACATGCATAACCAATGCATGACCGACATACACTTATGACACACACATCCAACAAAAAGACCATCAACTTTCACATGGTGACACAAATGCAACCATGACCAACACCATGCATACACAACAAGCACATATACCACAAGCATGAAGAACACATATGCAACCGATATGTATGCATGTCCAACACACACTACCCATCTAGTCCAAGTTGTGAACCATGCTCTAATGCCACTCTATAACAACCTCCTCCCACATTTACCCAAGCTAACTAGTCCACTAGGATAAACATGTGATGAAGAGTTACTATGATATGATTCAACTCCCCAAGTACAATTAAGGAAGTGGAACCGACATGACAAGACCAATTTGACCTTCCACACATGCTACAAAACCTTCAGGATCCAACCAACCCTTCCAAATGACCAAACCGTTAGGAAACTTGCTTTTTCACTGCCCTAGAGCCTTAGTCACTCCCATGACAAGGCATGCATGCGATTGGGACCCTCCAATCGCTCCCAAAACAAGGCATCCATGCGAATGTGGCCTTTTTCAAGCAGTTATGTGCCAACGACCCTAGATTTTGTGCCACATTTTCAGGGCCATGATTGAGGTCACTGCCCAAAACTTCATGAAACTTCCAGAAATGATAAATAACATTGAAACAAGGGTACTAATGCAAACATTTGAACAAGGAATTGATCTGATTCGTACTAGCCATGACAGGAATTTCGTCAAACATATCACAAACATGTAATCTACAGGTCACAACAACATATGTGAGCATAGGGGTCTCATACTTATCTAAGAATCGCCAAAGAGGACTGATATCTCCTCACAATAGCTACATTTTTATCTATTAGGTCATTTATTCACTTACATTTTATATACTAACCAAAACATGATAAGAGCCATACATCATAATTGTAATAAAGGATACTTATAACCAACAAATAACCATAGATATATCAATGAGGAAACAACCAATAAAGCCACATAATATCAAGCAAATTTACTCATGAAAATACCAAGGAAAAGGAGATTTTATTAACATATGCAAATCCAACCAAGTCAGGGACTTCCACATACCACCTGTCCATAGATTGGGCTGAACCAAATCTCTCTTTCAGTGAATCACCCCCACACCATAAACCAAGCATGAATGTGGGATCTCATGAAACAAATCACACAAAACCAAATCAAGGCTTCCAGAGGCCACACCACCTCAACCCTCAACTAGTGATTCCACCTCACTGTCGGACATGATTGGCCATCACCAGATCGGTCTCTACTCAAGTTGTCTAGGGCTCTAGAGTGTTTATTCCAACCAAGGCTTCTAGGACTAGTAACTCAACCCACGGTTGTTGTCGGACTCCAGAGCATTTGTCCAACCAGGGCTTCCATGACTAGTAACTCAACCCACTGTTGTAGTACTCAACAACCCCCATTATTCTTAGACTTAGAATAAGAAATAATGGGGACCCTTTAAATTTTTAGGAATAAATCCTTTCTTATTTTAATAAATAAGACAAGTTTTATATTTTTTCCCTTTTTTCATAGTTCTTAGGAAATAAAATGCAAATCTAAGAAATCCCCTCAAACTATATTTCCATCAAAAAACCTTTTAAAACGTCACCAAAGTTTCTAAAGGTTGTTTTAGCAAATAAATGGAAATATCAGAAAAGGATGGTCCCACTAAAAGCCACACGTGAAGCGCAATCGACTTATCAATGTCGACAATTTCAAAGTGAGTACTCATAGAAAATTGTCGATAGTGAACTACTGATTGCAAACTATCGATTGTGATATAACATTCTGTCAATTACCCGTATCGCATTCTGTCAACTGATGAATATCGATATCACATTTTGTTAACTGTTGGCATTCTGATATCGGACATCTCACATCCCAATCTGCGACCAACCAACATAATATCGTAAATTGCATATTGCAAGGTCATGTTCATATCACCCGATAATAGAATGACGATAAAGTAATTTCCCAATATAATGACAAGTGTCAACATCACGTGAACAAACGTTTCAAAATTAAATGGCCACTCTGTATGTTTATAGTTTCGAGGTTTTTAAACGATTTGTAATAATTTGATGTAATGTAGAAGGATTTCTCATTAAAACTCACATTCAATTAATAAGACTCTTTGCATTTTATGAGTTCTTGTCACTCATCCCGGTTTGCTTCTTATAGGATAATTTCGATAAACAACAGTTACAGGAAATGTCAAGGATAATCAAAGTGAAGAGAAAGTTCGTAATTCAACCACAACCAGTTTTGGGTCCTGAATAAGTTCCCGAGATGTCTCCGTTGTTTATGGGTACTACATGCACTCCTGACGCAGGGTCCTCCTCCTCGGAGGTCATATACAAAATGTTTGAGGATGGAAGTCCAAGTGTAATTGAAAAGCAAAGTGCTACTCGTGACGCTCCTGCTTCAAATGTTAGCACTGCATGGAATGATGTGGCTAATTCGTTTTTGCATAGAATTGCTACTCGTCCAAAAATTATACCCTACACAAATATGGTAAGATGGGTCATTGACCATGTGGATATTACAAACATAGTTTTTATGACTCCAAATAAGACAATTATTGGATCGTTCAAAGCTGAGGACTTAAGGAAAATGTACCATTTGTTGCTACCATAGAAAAAGTATGATACTCAATTTGTCCAGAAGTTCATGCAGGAGATTTGAACCCATAAGAGCTTATCAGAGAATGGAGAAGGGACCCAAGCAAACACAAGCACGAAGACAGGGGTATGTATTCATTAGCCTCTATTGTTGGTCCTTTCTCTCATATTGTTGTTATGATGTGTCGTCTCTATGGTTACCCCAATACACATAATTTTTCAAAAGAATGGGTACCACTAATAGAGGCCGCTTCTGATGGTTATATCATGGATTGGGAAAATATTTTTTTCCAATAATTTATCTACTCAAATGTGTAGTTACAGACAGACGTGTAATGTTATTGAGAGAATTGCTCCCCCTTTCTTTATGAGTGCCTATATCATGGATGCTATTTGTTTTTCTTATGATTTCCCATCTCTAAGATGGAAGTGGACAATTCAATACCCTACGCCTGTTCATGCTTACCATGATATCCTATGGGAAACCAAGTATCATCCTCATTTTTATAAAATATGTCATGATATTATTCTCCCCATTCACCAAGAAGTCTTTTGCAGCAAAGCACCTAGACTTTCCAATGAAGCTAATAGAGACTTAAAGCCATTAGGAAAATAGTTTGGGGAAGAATAATTTACTTATATTTGAGTTTTTGGAAGCCTTGGCCATCCTCATGTTTTTCCTCTTTTTGTCCCAGATAAATTACTGGCCAAAGAAATTGCCTACCAAACCATTGGTAATGGTTTTACTAAAGTGCTCAAGGATGCCAAGAAATCATTTTGGCTTCCTTTTTCTATTTCTTGTGGTACCTATACATTGGAAAATTTCAAGCATGCTTCGCTTGAAATTGACCAAATCAAAGCCTTTAGTTTTCCAACCCTCCTAAACAGGTAATATGATCCCAATGGGGTCACAAAAAATGTCATGAAGGAAGCAAGAATCAGGAATTTTTCAAGTGAGCCTGACAAATTCGATGATTTATTTGAGATGGTTCTAGAGTATTCTATAGTTGAAAAGTTGGTGGAAAAATTTTTAACTCTCGAAGAATTGATTAAATTTAATCAATATCGAAATCAGAGAATAACCCATCTGCCAGAAATTTTGTTAAGACAGTCTCGAAAAAATCTTGAAGTTTCAAGTACATCAACCTCCTCTTCAAAGAATCCAATTATGATCTAGGTGGTTATTGCTGGCCACCCGCCTATTCCACCTAGACCCCCCAGTTAGTTTCATCTATTTCCTTGTTCATTTCAACATTTATTATTTTTAGCATTTTTCGGGTCTTGAACTTTCAGAGCAGTTTGGACCCCCTAAACGACGTTTTTTTTTTGGGGTTCGCAGCAGGCCCATAACCATAGGAAAGGGCTTGTAGCGAAACCTGTAGTACTCGGTGAGACCTTTCTAACAAGGTATTGTACGTGCCAAACAGAGATAATATGACCAAGTTATGACCTCAGAAGTTGGTTGCCCAACTAACCTTAACGAGGCCCACAAACTCTTGGTGTTACATCTCCTGGGGTTAGGGTTTTGGTTGTTTAGGGTTTTCTCATGTTTTCCAATAATAAATGGGCCCTTGAGCCTCATTGTAACACAGTTAAGAGGCATGTAGCCACCACATATCTTGTCAAAGATAAGCTACCATCGCTCGAGCTATCTTATTTCCATTATGTTTGTAAGCATAGTTTAGTATTTTTCTATTAATGAAATGAAGTGTTTTTCTATTGCATCTCTTTGTTTATGATTATATTTGTAAATTGTTACGTTCATGTTTAAGTTCGGATCAGTGGTATCAGAGTGGTCTGCTCTTTCTCTATTTTTCTTTGCATGTCCCCAATGAGGTCAGGGTATAAGGAATTAGGGCTTGATCTGGTTGAACCATTGCAAGATCAGCCTCGCAAAACCCAACAACCTCCCATGGCGGAAGAAAAGAAAGACGAGGGGGCAGGAGATCCTTTCAAAATGTTGCGTGAGGAAGCCCTCAAGTGACAGAGGGATGCGATGATGGATAACTTTGCCCAGATCCTTCGACGACTACCCATAGGCTATGCATCTTCATCCAACAGCCACTCTGGAGGCACCACTCATTTTAAGGTACAAGTTAACTTCGATATTCCCATATTTGAAGGCCTAGTAGATGCATATGCTGTAGATAAATGGTTAAATATGTTGGAAGGATATTTTTCAGTTCATGACTTTTCCAATTGGGAAAAGTTTACTTTTGCACTTCCCAAAGTCACCCCAGATGTCAAGGACTAGTGGGAAGCCTACTGTGAACAGAAGGATGAGAGTGAACCCTCACTGTTTTCAGTTGCACCCACTTGTAATTTTTTCTGAGACGCCATCAAGGAACAATATTACTTGTCGGTAGCTATGAAGGAAAATACATAAAGTGGACCACGCTACGATAGGGAAGGGACCAAGATGTGTCAGAGTTCACAAATATTTTCCACACCCTTGCACGAAGTTGGGTATCGGGGATACTGAGCAACATTTGGTGCTCAAGTACAGGGGATGCCTACACAAGTACATCCAGGATGAGATATAGTTCCTGGACATTTCCTTGCTTGGCATGACATATCGGTACGCTGTCAAGATTGAGTAGAATTTTAAACAGAAGAAGTGGGACTTTGGATGTGTAAATCCAAAGCAAGGAAAAGGCACCCCAAACCACAGAACAAAGGACCAAGCCAAGGCGGGGCTATGCAGGACAACCCGTTGAAGCCGCAAGCAAAGAACAACACCATGAAGATGAAGAAGGACATGGGAAAATGGTGTGAGTTCCATAAGAGCTCCACTCATAATACAAGTGAGCGTCCAACCAAGCAGTCACTGGTGGCTGAACTGAAGGCTTTCGAATCAGACACAGCTTCCAACTCTGAATCAGAACCCAGTAAGGGAAATGACAAAGGGAAGTAGATCATTGATGCAGAGCCTAGTGCCACCATGGCCACCACCAAGATCTAGAATATTGAGCCTAAAGATCCAGAGGAGGGGGAACGCCTCTTCCACTCACAGATGTGGG
>APFE030641061.1:79757-131588 GCA_000404065.3 Pinus taeda | reverse complement strand
GGGTATAACTACAATAGTAATGGGGTAATCACTAGTATTATAGGGACCCAACAATAATATATTAAAAATTTTAATTTCTACACTATTACAGTTTTATTAAAACTCTAAATCAATAAATTTAACTGTAACTAGTGCATGCATGTGAATGGAACTTAGACAGAAAAGTAGAGAATTAAAAAGTAAGCTCACACACACACATAACACACAAGATATGTTCTAGGAAACCGTTTCTGGAGAAAAACCCACCTAGAAGGTGACATCGCTTCGCTCTCTTTCTCTGTCTGGAAAATAAGGATGCATGTTTGTGGCTTGTGTGTTGCTACAGTACATAGATCCTCTCTATGTGCTCTACATCCTATCTCTCTTGGTCATATTTGTTCAATTATGGAGCAAAATGCTCTCGAAAGAATGGAATGCCTCTACCTCCTAGTGGCCAAGTTATAACACAACCTCATAGCCTACTAGTGGTGAAATTTGACTACATCAACTCCTAATTAGAGTTACAATGTAGACACTTATAGAGTCTTTTACATCACAAACACATGACTAGACCCTTTTCCATGAATAATGTGGGCCAATGTGGCATCATTTCAAATTATAGGTGTGAAAACAGGAAGCTCAGTGACATAACTTTTGCATACGGACTATCGCTGACATGCTTCTTATTTCATTGGAGATATATATGTGTAGAATAGCATGAAAAGGTGACGCATTAAAGTGGAAAATTTTTAACCCAAAAAACATCATTTTATGCCTGAAAACGCTCTTAGGAGGTTCCACACCTCGTTTCACGAAATTGTGTCCGTTGGTAAAAATGGTCTCATGAGTTAATTATTGTACCTTTCCCACCCTAAATGCATCGAGATGGATGAAAAACAATATAATGATGCAATCCATATCACCTCTCCTCATTTTGGGAGGCTTTTGGTCCCCAAAATATTTTACTAATTGAGGTGAGGAAATTTTCAATCAAATCTGCCAAAGGTCATGCTACCCCTATCTTGTAGTTTTGGACCTCTTTTGAAAAAGTGTATCTTTTGTCAACTCTCCTGAGCATTGAGTGCCAAATCCTCCATAGAGGGTAGGACTTATTCCTCTTCTTGATCTAGCATGAATGGATCATAGAGTTTCAAATTCTCTACATTCACAATTAATTAAATGTGCATATATGGTGGTAAACTGAGCTGATTGGCATTATCACCCACCTTTTCCAGTATCTCAAAGGGACCATATCTGAGAGCCTTTATTTTTTTATCAGGCCCATGTAACCTCTCCTTGATTAACTATAGCCATACTATCTCTCCTACCTTAAACAATTTCCTTGTTTAGTGTCGATCATGCCTCGTCTTATACTTCTCTTGTGAGTTTTGCAGTGTGTATTGTACCTATAGATGGATCTTCCTCATCTTCTCTATAAAATTTGTATCCCTCAAAGCATCTCCTGTAAGATCTTCCCTCACTCCTCTTTGTTGCCCATATGCAATATCTAAAGGTGGAGGTGGAAAATATCCAAAACATTTCTCAATGGGGACATTAATGTAGAATTGTGGACTACTCTATTGTAATAATGTTGTATGTATACCAGATTTTTATCACAAGTCTTTGGACGCTTCTAGTTGGATCCCCTCAGAAGTTGCACCAAATTCTTATTAACTACTTTTGTCTTCCCATGTGTCTGTGGATGGAATGTTTTAAATCTCTTTAACTTTGTGTCCATATTCTCCCAAATGTAGTCCAAAATGCACTAAGAAATCATGTATCCCTATCTGAAATGATGCTCATTGGTGTCCCAAAGTGCACCCAAACCTGTCCAAAGAACACATTTATTGCTTCTTTCCCAATTATGGTATTTTTACAGGGCATGAGAACACACATCTTATTGAACCTATCAACTACCACGAACAGGTAGTCATGTCCCTTCCTGGTTGTTGGTAAACCTCCCACAAAGTCCATGGAAATGTTTTCCCAAGGATGAGTAGGTATAGGTAAGGGATGATATAGACCCTCTTTCTTGTTGTTAAGCTTGTTGGTACAACAAATCATGCATCCTCTTATGAACCTAGCTACCTCCTTTTGCATCATAGGCCAATATACATACCTTTACAAGTTACCCATGGTCTTCCCTACACCAAAGTGCCCTACAACCTTGGAGGTGTGAGCCTTTCTAATTAGCTATAGTTGCTCACCTTTAGGAACACATAGCTTATCCATCCTATAGAGTAACCCATCTTGGAGATGGTATTTAATGGTTTTTTCACCATCGTGCACATCACTTTGACTCTGCAACTGCTAATACACTTCCTTGAAGTCCTCATCCTTTGAATATGCCTCTCTATATGCAACATGGGTGAATGGTTTCATGTGCATAAGATTCCCCAAAGTTGTGATCTTTGACGTGGGTTACCTTGAAAGCATGTCACCCAACTTATTTTTGATGCCCTTATTATATTTTATCACCATATGAAATTGCTATAAAAACTCCATCCACCTGTAATTCTTGGTCTGTTGTAGCTTACTCTGGTCGTACAAGTATTATAACGGCTAGTGATCTGTGTGGATTATTGTTTCCTTTCCCATCAAATAGTGCTTCCACTTCTTCACAATGTTCACCATGGCATAGAGCTCCTTGTCATAGGTAGCATAGTTAAGAATTGCCCCATAAAATACTTCAGAATGGTAGCATATATGCCTTCCTCCCTGCATAAGGACATCTCTCATAGCATACCCACTCGCATTTTTGTCCACCTCAAAGGGGTGTTGCAAGTTTGGTAATGCTAGTATTGGCACTTGGACAATCTTCTTCTTTAGCTCCTTGAAATCCTTATGCTAACCTTTTCCCCACTATAAAATCTTTCCAGTTGTTTTTATGGCATAGAGCAGTGCAGCTACCATTGAAAATGAGGTGATAAATTTCCTCAAGTATTGTTTTACTGCGATGAAACTCCTTACCTTAGAAACATTAGTAAGCACCAACCATTTCATGATGGCCAGCATCTTAGAAGGATCGATCTTTGGTTCTCCTCCACTAATAACATACCCAAAATACACCAAATATTGTTGTGCAAACTTTCACTTCTTGATATTTGCTAGCGGTTGGTGCTTATTCAATGTTTGTAGCACTTGTGTCAAATGTGAAATATGCTCCTCCTGAGTAGCAATATATACTAGTATATCATCTAAATATACAATAACAAATGAATCTGTAAAATGGCATAGTACATCATTCATTAATCTCATAAATGTAGTTGGTGCATTATATAGTCCAAATTAATGATTAACCACTCATACAAACCTTACCTAGTTTTGAAGGCAGTCTTCAATGTATCTTCTTCTTTGACTCGAACTTGGTGATTTCCAAACTTCAACTCCATCTTGGTGAAGTACTTTTCTTGTTGTAACTGATCCAACATATCATCTATTCCAGGAAGGTGGTATCTATTCTTGAGCATGAATTTGTTCAATTCCCTATAATCTATACACATCTCCCAAGTCCCATCTTTCTTCAATGCAATGATGATGGGTGACCCACATGGTGATGCACTCAATTGAATGGCACCCTATTCCAGCAGTTTCTACAACTGTTTACTCACCTCACTTTATTCTATAACAAACTCCCTGTACATCCCAATATTTGGCAATGGGAAGTCTAGAAATAGTTGGATCTCGTGCTCCAATACTCTCTTAGGTGTAAGGCTTTAGGCTCTTGGAAAACAACCTTGTATCCCCGTAACAACCCCTCCAGTTATTGTTTATATTTCCTATTACACCCTTATAGGGATGCATTTCCTATTATTAACTCCTTTATACACTGACTTTCTCTTAAAAATAATAAAACATACTTCTTGCTAGATATAATCAATATCTTAGCTTGGTTGGAACTTACCAATGAATTTTTTTACTTGCCTTTATGCTTGTTGATGATGAATGATTTTCCATATTTTACGAGATGGTACTGGTTGTCTCTCTTCATGTATTGCATCATGTATGTACATGTATGGACTCCCAAACATGACTCCACATACATCATAGAGAACATCATCTAGATCTACTTCATCAATAAAATCAACATTGATAGCAAATATAATTTTACACTGTGTTGTTACCTTTAGCTCTACATCCTTATTTACCCATTCCAATGGATATGGGTTTAGATGATCATGAACTTCGAGCCCCAACTTCTTCACCATCTTTGCTGCAATGAGATTCGCCTATGATCCCAAGTCAAATAGAGCATCAATCTTTGTCTTCATCACCTGTATTTTTATATGGAAGAGTTTGATCATTTCTTTCTCAATTCACCTCCTTATACACTGATGTACATACGATCTTCTCATCCACATCCAAGATCCTTTCAACTTGGTTACTCAAATTAATGGCCATGAGATTCTTCTTGTTGTTATCTTTCTTCTTATTCTTTGGGTTTTTCTCTGGATGCAACTTCCAACACTTTCCCTTTGTATGGACATCAATGTTGCAGTGGTTGTTATGATATTTACACTGGTGTGATGTGGTTGCCATCATTTGATATTTTCCCCCTTTTCTCTTCTTATTCCCCTCCTTAGAAGCGTCTTGTTCCTCCTTCTTCTTCAATCCACATAATTGCACTTTCTTCAAGCCTATGTTCTCCATATACTATGCCTATACACAAGCCTCATTCACTAATTTGGGCTTGAACAACATCACTTGCTCACGTAAATGGTGGTGTAGACACCCCAAATACTTGATGAGTACATCTAGGATCTTTGAAGAGATACCCAATAGTATAGTCATCTTCTTGAATTCCGTGGTGTACTCCTACACGCTTTGGCCCAACTTTCCTGAGGTAATGCCACGAGATCCACTAGTCCTCCACATATCCAATGTGGTAAAACTGTGACTTAATGAGGGTTTTGAAATCTTGTCACTTAGCCACTGGAGTTTATCCCTACAACCTCATGGTTTTTGTGTGGCTTTCCCACCAAGTCCATGCAAGGCCCTCTAATTCTAGTAGCACGAATGATATCTTCTATCCTTCCCCAATCTGTTGGACATTGAAATAAAATTCCATTTATTGCAACGAATGACTCAGCTTCAAAGCATTGATCTCATCATGGTATAGCTTAATATCGAATTTTTCTTCTATTTTATACAGGGACTGATTCACAAAAGTCAAACTAGGTTTATCTTTTCTAGATTCTTTCTTTGAATGGTCCTCTCTTTCCTCGATCTCCTGATCCCCCTTCTCATTTTCCCTTGGCATTTGAACCCCCATCTTCTCCAAATATCACAAGCTTATTTCTTGGGTCCCCTCTTATGAGGTTTACATTGTGATTTGTGTTTATAACTTGTTGCTCTAGCCGTGAGAACCTCACCTTTGCTAGATCACAAGTGTCATTTACATTTTCGTTGGCCATGACTAAGATTTTATGATTTGTGGCCCCACCAATCTAGTTCCCTGCAATCTCCATAAAATACCTAAAGAAGCTCACTCTAATACCAAATTATTTGTAAATTTCCATGGATATTCCACTAGACAGTTTGTCACAACATATTTAATAATAATATATTAAAATTTTGAATTTCTACATTATTACAATTTTAGTAAAACATTAGAGATGTAAATTTAATTGTAACTAGTGCATGCATGTGAATGGAAATTATGAATAAAAGTAGAGAACGAAAAAATAATCTCACATGCACATATAATACACTGTATATGTTCGAGGAAACCCTTTGGGGAGAAAAACCTAACTGGAAGATGAGATCGCTTCACTCTCTTTCTCTGTCTAGAAAATAAGGTTGTAGGTACAAAGAAGTATATTTTGAAGCACATGGGATACTACAGTGCACAAATCATATCCATGTTCTCTACCTCTTGCCTCTCCTAGCTACATTTTCTCAACTATGGAACAAAATTCTCTCGAAAGAATGGAATGCATCTTCCTCCTAGTGGCGAGGTCATAACACAGTTTCATATCCTCCTAGTGTTTAAGTTTGACTACATCAATTATTAACTAGAGTTACATATGCACTCTTCTAGAGTATTTTACATCATAAAAATGTGACTAGCCCATTTTCCATCAATAATGGAGGCTAATACGGCATACTCCCAAAATATAGGTGTGAAAACAGGAAGGTCAACTTCTGAGTGGCATAAATTTTGCATACGAACTCCAATTGATGTGATTCTAGTGCCATTGGAAAGATATATGTGTGTACAATAGCATGAAAAGGTGAATCATTAAGGCGAAAAATATTTTCCCCCAAAAAATGTCATTTGATGCCTCAAAATACTCATGGAAGGTTTCAGGCCTCATTTTATAAAATTGGGTCCTGTCGGTAAAAACAGTCACGTGAGTTGATTACTACATTTTTTCCACTCTTAATGCATCGATATGGATGGAAAAAGATATAATGATCCAATCCAAATCAATTTTCCTATATATTAATGTTAGTTACACCTTTTTTTTGCATATGAAATTTAGTATATTGTCCTAAAGAATAATTTCACATAGATATGGGAAACTTGAGTTGTATTTAAGAAGGAAATTTAATCTGTGTCCATCGAAAACCAAAGGAGGTGTGTCAAAGTATGTTATATAGTGGTATTAGATCACCCTTTTTCACTGAATTTCAAATAAAACACCATCACCATTAAGTTATAGGCCTACTAATTCCATTGAATTTTAACCATGAACTTATTGGATATCAATAGGTTGCATATTCCATGAGATTTTATCCCTGAACCTCATTGAATTTCTATAAGTTCGTGTACTTCTTTTGATTTGAACTTGATATATCTTCAAATGATAAAAAATTTACTACATGCTCAACCCCATGGGCCTTCATGTTGAGCTAGATTATGAATCACCACCATTAGCTCATCACCATCACATTCCAAGATGACATAATTAACCAATTCTCACTTCATAACATTTTCAAACAATTATCATGTTGCAACTAGAATTCCATCATATAATTATCAAAATCCACCCATATTGACCTAGTGCTAAAGTTTTTATCTAATATCACTTTGTACTATACTAAAAATTTCTTCCCTTAGATGTATTGGCACTCCATTTTAAAATAACTAGGTTCTAATATGTACACTATCTTGGATTTGATCATGTATTTCCTTATTGATGAGATTTATGGGACAAGAATCAAGAGATGTGGGTCGAGTTCTTATGACCTCATGAAGTAAGTATGCAAATTATGGATTGTAAATATTCCTAATGTAAATACCAAAGCAAATGACTAAATTGTTAGTGATTATAAGTCCAAAGCACATGTTAGGATATTTATGATGAATATTTTAAATTGCAAATACCACTGTCTAAATATTATCATGATGTGCATAATTTATGTAAAGACAGGTACCAAAAATAAATTTTATTAATATACTAAAATCCTCCATAATGTTGCTAAGGAGAGAGAGTGTAATGTAACATGACAAGAGGGGAAGAAAAGGTAAAAGGAAAATAATATGGCGTGAATGCATGAAGATGGGTTACACTTTTGGGCCAAATGTGGTGATGAAATTTCAAATTTTTCCTCTTTTATCAAATTGAAGCCCTCTATATTTTGATTCAGACTAAAAGTAAAATATGTGTAGAATTATGTTGTTGTCCTAATAATATTTTGCAAAAAAAATTAGTGTCATATAATCTCTCAATTTTCCATTAAATTCAATACGTGTCATTGCAAATTTTCGCTCATCTCGAGAGGTATTTGTGTGTTCACGTAGCATAACATAGTTTAAAATGTGTCTGTGTCTATATATGTATGTATGTATGTATGTATATATATGTATGTATGTATGTATATATATGTATGTATGTATGTATGTATGTATGTATGTATGTATGTATATGAGCATAATCTACAAAAAGAGAACTAAGTTTTTCATATAAAAAATTACTTTTTTTTATGCAAAATTATATTTTTTTAATTTTTCAAAGTTGGCAAAGTATATATATATGAGCATAATCTACAAAAACAGAACTAAGTTTTTCATATAAGAAATTATTTTTTTATGCAAAATTATATTTTTATAATTTTTCGAAGTTGGCGAAGTAATATTTCAATTGCATTTTGGAGGCGCAATGTGTTCGCATAGGATTTTTTCTAACCATTTAAATGAATTGAAAAACCAAGAGTATGATTTTGAAGAGGACTCATAATAAAAGATAGTGGTATTTTTTGGAAAAAAATCGTTGTGTATATTTTATGTTATTGATTTTTTATTCAACCTCCTTAAAATTATCCAAAACAATTTCAAGCATTATGTTTAAAAGAAATTAGATGAGAAATATCATATGAATTGGAAAATTTCAAAACCATATGCCATTGGATAGAGGATTCATATATGAATCCAACATGATCAACTCTACCACCAAAGGACAAATTTTCCCCTAAGTCTGCTAGGGTACAAAATGGTGTTCTAGAAAAAATTGTAGAAGGGTGCCAAAATTTTGGTTTTTAGGATCATAGAAGCTTGATCAAGCGCTTAAAATGCTTGATCGAGCACTCGAATTTTAAATTCAAATATCTCGATCGAGGTTTTAGGATACCCTCGATCAAGCTATGGAGCTATATTGGGCTTAAGCTCGATTGAGCCTCTGTAGAAAAAAATTCAAATCCTTGTGTGAATCCCATAATCTCATCATTTAGATTTTAGAATCAATAAAGATCTAAATTTTAATCCATTAATAATTTAATCAAGTTTATATGATATTATTTTACTAAAAATGAGAATTCAATTGGATCTAGGTTATGAACAATGGTGAGCACCAGTATTGTAGCAATAATGTTGCAACTCCTGGGGCTTCCTACTTTGCTTTTATCAACCCGGTAGTTCGTAACAAACTTGGTAGTGACGATGTTGTATGACAAGTACTAGCGTTTACTGCAAGCTATCACTTGGTCAGTTGGTGTAAGATCACTAGGAGGTTAAGCCAACTTCTATGAATTCCTAGAAGAATCTTTTAACTATGATGAAAGAATGCTAACTCTACAAGGACTATTCTACCTGGAGAAAGAGAAGGAAAACTGAAATGTAATGTAAACCCTAGCAAACCCTAATTTATCCAACTAACCCTACTTTTGCAGAAGAAGAGATAGAAATTGATGCAATGAGTGCCATTGACTACTGAAAAAGGTAAATTACATTTATTCAAGCTACTTCTAAAAATAAATGAGAAGAAAGCATCTTTTTGTGCTTTTGAGTGTTTTTATGTGGAGTTATTATGCTTGTGATTTATTTGGTTTTGATTGTGCAAAGGTTTGGTGGTGAAGGAAGATGGAGTTGGCTTTTTCAAATGTGGACGAAAGTGTGGAGAGGTCCTAAGAAGCCCCTAGCACCCTTCTGAATACTTCCATTGCAATTGGATTTCGAAAAACCACTTACAAAGAATTCTACAGGCGGTTGTAGGGGATCTGCAGGAGGATCTACAAGAGGATCTACGAGAGGAGGCCGAGAGATATTTTTGGAGTTTTGAAGGTGTAAAAATCATGGAAAAGGGTAACTGAAGCCTAGATGAAGGTGTCGAGGTTTCTGGAGCTTGTCAAGGAAGATCAAGAAAGAACATGATGGTTGGATTTGTTCAAATGGCAAGAGGGAAGCTTATGGAGAAAAACGCAGAAATTAGGGCTACTTGTCGAAATGCTGCGAATGACTTGGGAAATCTATGAGAAGTGAGCTTATGTTGGATGTTTTATGGATGTATGGTGAGTTGAGGTGTCCTACAAGAGATATGCACATCTACTTACAAAAACTGATCAAAGAAAGGACTAACTATACTATGAAAATAGAAATTTCTCTAGCTTGACCTAAGTTCTTACCTACAAACAGAAAATGTTGAATAGTAACATTTGAACAGAAAATCATGCAGAGAGATCTATGATAAAATAATAGGAAATGATCTAGGCAACTAAATCTGAATTGATATATCAATCTTTCCAAATCAAGTCATCACACTAGAAGTTGCATGGAAGAGTAAAAACTATGTTTTTGGTGGCAGCAGTAGTGCCTTGACCTCAAATCATAGTCCCAGGAAGGGAGAAAGGAGATCAGAGCTTGTTGTTGGCATTTTTTAATATTATTCTGTTACTGCAATAACCTTCTTGAGCAACTGAAACACAAAATAGCTATGTAAACCATCAAAAGCAACCTAATCCAAAAATGTAAGATGAATCTATGTAACAGAAATTAACTCATAAACTGAAGAAAAAACATATAAGTACACAACAAGAGGTGTTGGGTAGATTGCGTTGGGCCCTAACCCAAGATTTTAAACCCTATGAAAGAGATCAGTGCTGGCTCAAAAACTGTTTCATCTTCATTATCAAAAATAATAGTCACATTACATAAACTGTTCTCAAAAAGGAACTCAAAAATAAGTTGAACAAGTGTTGCACAAAAGTGCGAAAACTCTACTAATGACTGGCTAACCTACTGAGGCTCTAAGCCCCCTTATTTATACAAATGATTCCTCCAAAATTCCTCCTAAAATCAAGGAGATCGACTTCCCAGAACTGGAGATAAACAATAGTCCTTCTTGACTTGCTCGGCTTCCCCTTTTGATGCATCAATGTGGATTTGTGCTCCAAGTTGTTGATGGAGGATTTGAGGAAAGGGGTCATAAATGAAGGAGACACCCCCCTACAAATCCTCTTCCTTGATTTCCTTGATTATTTGTTGCCATTTTCTCATAAATCCCTTGACTTTGTCTAAAATTGACCAAAAAATCGGTATAAGGCACACATTAGACTACATGGCAAAATGACTAACCCAATTCACTCTATTAGCATAAATATATTAAAAAACATGCAATAAACTAATGAGAATGGTGGATTAAGTTGAATTAAGAGGAAAAATGAGCCCATATAGTTACCCATTTTTGGGGCTTGTCATCACCTCCTACTGAATGGGTTGTTCATCCTCTGAGCAACTAGTCTAACTCCTCATCCTTGATGGCTCTGATAGATTCCCTAACATCACATGCCTCTTATGTGATATCTTCCTCTTTATCATGGAAACCTACCTTTCTATCCACCTCTTCCCACTGTTTCTGTTCTTCCTCCTCTTTTACTCCTTCCAGCAATCCTAGTAGTAGTGGAGGATTGAATTTGAGGCTAATCCAATTGGCCTTCAAGTTTTGCATAAAGTGCTAATATAGTGGCACTCTCCTCATGGCTTCCCTCATCCTATTTGGAGAGTGATAATCCCTAATCCTTAGGCTGTGTGGTAATGTGTTCCACCTTCTCATGCAGGCATGAATGCAGTCATCTCCAAACAATCTCTCCATGTCCTTGAAATGTGCAATAGCCTAGGATTGCTTATCAACATAGTCTGGGACAACTTGAGGATTAGCTACAAGGTGTTGGTAGGCATAGATGAGATACATGGGTTCTGCTAGTTCTACTCTAATCATCAGGGGTTCATTCAGCTCTTTTGCCATCATTTTTTGGATCTCTGCTACCCTTTTCTCTTCATGGCTCATCCAAGATTCCATGGCCATCAGCTACAAGTCTCCCAATGTAGCATTGGGATCCCATAAGTTCATATCAGTAAGGGCCAAGTTGTGCAAGTAAAACTCTTCTATTGTTTCTTTGTCCTCAGCTAAACTATGATCACACAGATGCATGAATTAGCCATAATCCTGAAAAGGTATTGTGCCCCTCTGGGCCAATGTCTTGATCTAAAATCGGAGCCAATGATCCTTGAGATACACTGCATATGATTTGGTTGGCTGCCTAAACTGTAATGCCTCCATAGCCCAACTAGCCATGCACGCTAATTGGGCTTCCTTTTCCTGTAACTGCCTTCACAAGATTAACGCCTCATTTTCTGCCTGGGATTCCCTTTCATGTTGTTGTCTTATTAATGTCTCACTGTCTGCCTAGGGTTCCTCTTCCTGTTGCTATCTTTTTAAGATTGACAGCTCATTTCCTCCTTGAGGTTCCCTTTCTTGCAGTTGCTTCTTTAACATTTCATTTTCTATCTCTAATTGAGCTCTTATGATGCTTTCTATATGCCTAACCATGCTCAATTCTTTGCCCATTTCCCTCAATTTGTTTTCCATGTGCCTAATGTCTTCCACCCCTTTTGATTTTGCAATCTGCATCCATGTATGGGTCCTTACTCTTTCCCTTTCCAGCTCAAACAAAAGAGGGACTGCAAACTTTTGTGGGATGATCTTTCCCCCTTCCAGGTGGTTGTAGTAAGAGCCAAAGTTAGGCTGAGGTCCAGGCTCTGGTATCTCTTATGCCTTGTCTTCCTCTTTGGTCTATTCCTCTGCCTTCTTTTCAAGTTTTTCAATCTCTTGGAGCTTTGCCAATGTCTCCTGTAGAGAGGTTTGTGCCTCCTGTAGGATTGTTTTAGAGTCCATTAATTTGATCCTTTCTTTCCAAGTAGAGCTCTTAGGACTTCCTCTTTCGTAAGTGATGGGGGTCTTGGAGGGATATTCCTCCTTTGTCGTAGTACAGACATCCTCAATGATGATGGGCTCCTTTGAAGGTGGTTGATGTTTCTCCATCTTTATTCTGGTGCTCTTTCGATCCTTGAAGTACATAGATGGTTGTCTCTTCCTTTTTCCTTTGGGCTTGGCTGGAGTACTAAGTGCAGAAAGAACAACTGCTGCCTCTCTTGCTCGTGTCTCAGGGGACACTTCTTCTTGTTGTGCTTATTCTTCTTCATCTGTTTTTTTATCAGTTTTGTTTCTATTGTCTCTGATTTTGTTTTCTCCTCTGCTTGCTTAGTTTTTGCCTTTCCTGTGGCAACCTTTTTCTGCACTGTCTTAGGCTTCTTCCTTTTAGTTCTTGGTCTCTTCATTTTCTCAATTGTGGCTTTACCCTTTTTTTCTTTTGATGTTATATTCTTATTTGCTTTAGGCTCATCTTTGGTGGCATCATGTTTCTCCTCTCCTATTTGGTTTCCTTCTTCTTATGTGTGGGGTTCCTCTTCTTATAATTGAGTGTTATTTTCTTCTTCATGGATTTCCTTCTTAGCTTCCCCTTTTTGCTCCTCCTCCTCACTTCCAGATGGACTAAGGTCATCAGTGAGATCTTTTATATCATCCTATTTAGTCATGTTCCTAAAAATATCCCAGGTTATGGGGATTGTGTAAGTGTGGAGGGTGTCCTCCACTAGCAATTTAATTAGCCCATGGTGAGCCAATTTGTCTGGAACCCCTACCTTCAATTTGGTGCTAGATTCTATCAAGGATTGGAGGAGAAAATATGGAATAGTGAGTTTTCTGGATGCAAGAAGGTCCATGCCATATCTTAGTTCATGTAATAGTCTGAAATAATACCTATAAACTATGTTGTATCTTCCTTCACAGGAGATGTATTTCATGATCTAGAAATTGACCTCACCCCATGGATAAGGCATACTTGTCCTCCTGATTCTTATCCTCCATAGGATGTTCATCAGGCTGGAAAAAGGTCTTCTTGGCCACTTGACCCAGTGGTTTTTCTTCTTTGCTCCAGGATAGCCCAAGTGGGAGACCGATAACCCTACTAATAAATTATGATGTGAGTTCTATGGTTAGACCCCCAAAACTGACAATGGCATGGGTTTTTGAGTGAGGTTTTAAAGACAATAAAAATTCCTCTGTGACTTCCTCATCATACCCATGAAAGTTTTCAAAGAAAGGCATCCAATTTTCCCTGGTAAAGAGGGCTACCACTTCTGGATGTTCATGTAGCTTAGTTGAATTTAGAGGCTCCTTCCACATAAAACCCCCTGTCATAATGTTCAGAGACTACTAGGAGGAAGGCAGTAAATTTCAAACCCAGAAATAGAGGAACAGCTGAGGTTTTCTTTCTGGAACCAGAGAGATTTTTTCGAGTTCTTCCTTGTTAACAAAAACCAATCGCAACTTTCCTTCTCTTAAACCTCTATTCTTAAACTTAATTTACTTCTCGGTCTATTTGAGGGAAACAATATCTTAAAAAATAGAGAGTATACAGGACAGTGTTTTTTCACAAAATAAACAGACTAAATGGAGAACTGTATATATTTTTTAAAAACACAGGCAGACTCTGTTCTCACTTTTCCCTTCTTTTCAACTTAATACTCTGCTTCGAATCCCACCACCTTTTGTATATATGTGGAAATGCAAATTGGGTTTTACTGAGCCTACCTTTTTCAGCTCGACTTTCTCCTAAAATCCTGAATTTTCCTCTATGATGCTGCTCACTGGCCCTCCTATAGAAAGGCTCTTGTAGGACTGTGTTTCCACTCCTATAGAGTCTGATAATGCTCATGTAGATCCTGATAAGTAGAAGGGTTCTAAACTTGACAGATAATGACTGTTTCGATGCTCTAGAGGTGGTAGGTAGGTTGCTACAATCGAGATCTCATCGATACAAATTAAAACAAAGGTGGTGGAGGTGGTCAATTGCAGCGTACTTAAGCTTACAGGAGTGTTCTGCAGTGATAAGGTGAGGTGGCAGGAAGGGTAAGTTACCCTCATCTGAACCGTTGGTCCCTACTTCAGTGTCATGATGAAACCTTTATGTCGCCTACCATAATTATTTCAATCATTCCCATTGATGCCGCCACTACCTATTTTGATATTTTCTGAGCAGACTGATCACACGTACCGATTGTACCCACTGACCACTGTTTGAACTGGACAAGGTGTTCTTTGAACTAGATGAGGGTGCTGTTTGAATTGGGCGAGGGTGTTGTTTGAACTGGACAAGGGTGGCCGGTTAGCTGGCCACCTATCTCATTTAATCACAACCATCTCACTTGTCCATGAAGTTTTGTCAAGGAAAAGCAGTTGGTATGCACTTGGTAAGAGATAAGTTAAGAGTGTTGCTTGTTTATTCTTCATTTTTTTTTAAACAAAAGAAACGGGATTTCTTTGTTTTCTGTGCGGAGAAGAAAGATGTGAGTGGAAATGCAATGGTGCAGGTATGGAATGGAGAGTTAGGAGGATGAATGGTAGCAGGGGGGTCCACAGGTCTTCTGGACAAGTTTCTAGCCCTTTGATCCTTTTCTTGACTTGATTTCGAGCTTTATGTGGTTTCTACAGGAGCCTCTTGTAGAATGCACAGAGCCTCCTATAGGATGCATAATTTCCAAAATAGGTGAGACCAAGGACTAGAAAAAGACAATAGCGATGGAGAAATGGTCTACTAGAGGTGTATTTCACTTGGCCATGTCCCTTTTTCTTCTGTGGCCCTCCTACAATTTGCAATGCATTCAAAAGAAGTTAATTTTTTGTTCCTATTTTTTCTTTTCTTTTTTCTGTTTTTTCTTTTTCCCTTTTTTTTATGAGATAGTTGGGCACCTCTAGGAGGTTTTCACCCTTACTTCCTACCCTGGGCACCTCCAAGGGGAGGTTTTCACCCAGGGATCTTTTATTCTCCTCATTTTTTTAATTGTTTTTTAGGGTGTGGGTGGAGTGGAGGTAGAGACTTTCTCCACTACCAACACTATTTTACTCAGATTCTCAATGAATTCTTGCTTGGAGAGGGGCTTCCTGTAGATTTCAACCTATGCCCATTGACAAGCACGGGGATGGCTTCTTCATTGATGGTCCTGATCAGAAATGAGCCATTTTCATTGCACCTTTCTACTGTGTATAGTCTCATCCTTAGTGTGTTATATTCAAATTCTATTGGCAGCAAAGCCTTCTTCCCATAGATTAGCTCATAGGGTGTGAACCCTGTGGTGGTCTTCTAGGTGGTGTTATAGACCCAGGTGGCCTCAACCAATCAATCTACCCAATATTTTCTGTTGCTGCTCACTACCTTGGTCAAAATCCCTTCCAAAGCTCTATTAGTGATTTCCACCTATCCATTTTCTTGTGGATGATAAGGGGTGGAAGTTTTGTGCTTAATTTTGTGATGTGTGAGTAGGTCTTCAATCAAATTTGAGGTAAAATAACTCCCTTGATCTGTGACTAATTCTCTTGGATATCCAAACTTGTAGAATATATTCTCTCTCAAAAATTCAGCTACTTTTTCTTCTGTTGCTACATTGGTTGCCTTTGTTTCTGCCCATTTTGTTAGATAATCAATGCACACGATGATGTAAGATTTTTGCTTTGAAGGAGGTTTGACAGGACCCACAAAATCTATGCCCCACTTCTCAAATGGCTCAAAAGTCACTTGAGGTTGCAGGGGCATCTCATCACTTGGAATAGGTTTCCCCATCCTTCGACATCAATCACATTGGCTAATATATCTCGTTACATCTTGATGATGAGTGGGCCAATAGTAACCTGCTTGCAGGATTTTGAAGGTAGTCCTCTTTGCTGCAAAATGGCCCCCACGGGGTGCATCATGATAGGTTAGGAGAATGTCAAAAACTTCCTCCTCCCTAACACATCTCCTCAAAACCTGATCTGGGCCAAGTTTGAAGAGATTTCCCCCAATCCAGGTGAAAGGGGCACTTTTCATCATGATCTTGCTCTTCTCTTTTGAGGACAAGTGTGGCGGGAACTGTGCGGAAACTAAGTAATTTTCTATATCAGCAAACCATGGAGAGAGTACTGAGATAGCAAATAGGTGTTCATCTAGCATTTGATCATCCACCATTCCTTCTTCACCTACAGGCAGATCTATTCGAGACAACAAATTAGCAACAACATTTTCCTTACTCGGCTTATCAACAATGGTTAAATCAAATTGCTACAATAAAAGCAACCATCTAATAATGTGAGCATATACATCTAGTTTGTTCATTAAATACCTAATTGCAACATGATCAGTGTTTACAAATGTTTGATAGCCAGTGATGTAGTGTCTAAACTTATTTAGGGAATGGGCTACAACTAGGAGCTCCTTTCCGGTTATAGTGTAGTTTAATTCTGCCTTCAACAATTTTGTACTTACAAAATATATGGCATAAGGTAGCTTCTCATCAACTTGCCCTAAGGTTGCTCCTATCATTTTGTTCGAGGCATTTGTATGAATGTGGAAAAGTAGGGCCCAGTATGGACCTCTCAAAATTGGGGCAATCACCAATTTACTTTCCAAGGTATCTAGAGCCTCTTGACAGTTGTCAATCCATATGAACTCAGCATTTTTTCCCAAAATACCAAACAATGGAGAGGCTAGCTTACTGAAATCCTTAATGAATATTCTATAATACCCTGCTAAACCTAGGAAACTTTGAACATCTCTTACCTTTTGAGGAGGTGGGACCCTTTGGATGATGGAAATTTGTTGGGGTCCACCTGTAATCCTTGCTGAGAGATTGCATGACCTAGCACAGTCCCTTCAGTCATCAAGAATTCACATTTTTCAGGACTGAGGGATAGCTTCATCTCAATACACTTGTACAAAACCTTTCATAGGTTAGACAAAGCTTCCTGGAATTTAGAACCATAAGGGGTAAAGTCATCCATATAGATTTCCACTGCATCATCAACCAGTTCAGCAAATATACTCAATACTGCTCTCTGGAAAGTGGCAAGAGCATTGCACAATCCAAAAGGAAGGACCTAGTATGCGAAGGTACCCCAAGGACAAGTGAAAGTGGTCTTATCTTGGTCTTTGAGGCTGATTTGGATCTGGTTGTACCCTCTAAACCCATCCAGGAAGGAGAAAAATTTCTTCCCTGCCAGGCCATCTAACACTTGATCGATGGAAGGCAAAGGAAAATGGTCCTTCTTGGTAGCCTTGTTTAGTTCCCGATAATGGACACAGATTCTCTGCTTCCCATTTTTCTTTGGCACTAGCACCAAAGGAGAGACCCATTCGCTGTCAGAGATAGGGTAGATGAATCCTACATCCAGTAACTTTTGTTGTTCTTCTTTGAAAATGTCCTTAAGGGCTGGATTCATCCTCCTTTGAGGCTGCTTGACTGGTTTGCAATCTTCCTTAATGTAAATGTGATGAGTACAGACTGAAGGGTGCACTCCCTTCATATCCTTATAGCTCCAAGCAAAATCATCCAAGTGGTTTCTTAATAAGCTACACAGTTCTTTCTCCTAAGAGGTGGATAGGAATGAGTTGATCTTCAAGGTTCTTTTTGGGTTGAATTCCACATTCTTAACTCAGAGAGAGGTTGGTTCAGCCACATAAACATCAACTAAAGGATTGGCTTATGTTTCTTCCACCAACTCTTCTAATGGCAACACACTAGGGAGAGGATTCTGAATCAAGTTTTCAATAAGATCATCCTTGGTTTGTGCCCCCCCCCTCATCCTCCATGGTAGCTTCCAATGCATACAATGGTGTGGAATAGACATCATCCTAATATTCCTCCTCCAACCAGAGAGGTAAATCATGTTCTAACAAAGGTTGGGCAGCAGGGTATAGGACTAGCTGCTTGGACATATGCCCATTCTTGATTGTCATGATCCCCGCTCGACAACTGATGTAGACACCTGCAGTAGCCAACGAGGGTCTTCCCAGGATAAGAGGATACCTAGTAAGCTTTGACTTTGGTTGGAGGACCGGGAAATTAGCAGGATACTCCCAACAATCAATGGAGACCATTACATCTTCCACAATCCCTTCAGGGGTCATGGTGGAGTAGTCTGCTAACTGTAGTACTATTGTGGTCTTTCTCAGGGAGCCCTGAAGGTTGAGCTTGAGCATAATGTACTTGGTCATCATGTTAATGGAAACCCCTAGATCAATCAAAGTATGAGGGATTGTGGTGCCATTGATGTGGACATCAACTACAGGGCTTCCAGGGTCTAGATATTTCGGACAGATTACCTGCCCCAACATCAGGTCGAATAGTTTTCCTATGACATTGATAGGTTGATCATCTCTCCTGCACCTGCTTGGGTACTTGAAGCACTTCTCCTTGATCATCTTGTTATATATAGGCACATCCTTTATGGCTTGGAGAAGTGGTATCCTTACACATAATTGTTTTAATTCTCCCAGAAGTTTAGTTTCTTCTGGGGTAGGTTATGTTGTTCCAAATAATCTATCAGGAAAGGGTGGAATGGATTTTGGTTCACTTTCCTCTTTTTCTTCCTCATCCTCCTTAGGGGGAGGCTGGTTATCTGGGAGAACCTTCCCAGATCATAGGTTAATCTCCTGAATCTCCACAACATAGGCCAGGCATGACGTGTCCCCACTATATACCTGTTGGGCCTGTGTGTTATTGGGGTTCGGGTTTGGTTAAGTAGGTATTTTGGGTTTCCTTGGTGGAGCAAGAGGCAATGGTTGTGGTTGAGTAGGTGGTCGAGACAAAAGAGCGGGAGGAGAGTTGTACTGGTGCCTCCACCCCTGATGAGGTGCATTCCACTAAGGCTGTGGTTGAGCATAAGATTGAAATGAATGAGAATCTGGTTGAGCATCGTATTGAATGGATATGACCAAGGAGGGGGTGTGGACCAGGAAGGATGAGCAGGTGGACCCCAAGAAGGCATAGAAGTGGCTTGATTGGTGTTGTAATATGTTTGGGATGTCACTTGCATTCCCTGCCGGTACAGTCTGGGCCCATGTGGCCTCCCTTGGTTCATGAAATAGAGTGGCTCAGTGGCTCCTCCGGCCCCTTGGTATGCATCTTTAACTCTGAGCAAGGGAAGGGCACTGATTCATAGAATGGTCTTCTTCACAGACTAAACACACTTCTATAGAGTTCATTGGACATTCGTTCCTAAGATGCCTTCTGGTGCACCTAGGACAAAAAATGGCCAAAGCCCTCTCTGCTTCCTCTTGTTTTCTTTTGATATGCATGGTATCCATTTTCATGGCAAGAGTTTGCATCATCTCGCCCTTGAAATATTCTAGCATATTTCCAAATTCACCTCTAAGGGATGAACTGGATGAGGATGTACTGGCTAAAGGTTGACTTCCCCTACGTCTCTTTCTGGCTGCCCTAGAATGGTTTCTAAACATATTCTTTATGTCTTCATAAGGTAGTTGGTAGATGTTCCCCCTAACTAGCAAATGGAGGGTATCTAGAAGGTCTTCAGGTACTCCTCTGAGCAGGACCAACTACAGAGATTCAGGGTCAAGTGTGCACCTGGCCCTTTTATAATTGAGTTGAAACCTCTCTTCATAATCTTCCAAGGATTCATCGCTTCCCATGGTCATTCGAAAGATTCTTCCTTGGTATCCTTTGACCTACAGTAGTCTCGATATTTTTTGTTAAAGGCTTGCTGCATCTGAGCCCAAGTTGTGAAGTTGTTGCGAGGTAACCCCATGAACCAATGCAATGTTGCATCCTTGAGGGTAGAAGGAAATAGTTTCAACTTCTACACATCTTCTGCATAGTCATAGGTTCGACAGATAATAGCAAATTCAAACAAGAAGGTATCAAGATCTTCAGTAGTCAAACCATGGAAGTGAAGTAAGGATGAAGGACTTATGTTCTTCATTTTAGTGTCCCCATTAGTCTCTCAGATAGGAAATGTACGCTCTACTCTTTCCCCATTCCCTCTAATGTTTCTATTTTCAACCATGGTCTCAGGAGGGATGGTTTCTTGCTCTTCTTCTACTATAGGATCTTCATATATCTCTAGTGGTTCACCTATAGGTTCTTTTGGATCACTACCACCGAAGAAGAGAGAAGGGTGACCTTGTGATGCAGTGGGCATGTTGGGTAGGAATTTTCCTAAATTATCTTTGTTCCTACAAGGCATGAAAGGAAATCTCTTTTTGGGTGATTTTTGTTTTTTTCTTTTCTTTTCTACTTGCACTTACAAAACTAAAATGGATTGAACAACAAATTGCAACTATCTAAAATGAAATTGCAGAATTGAAATGAAAGTAAGGAAATGAATAATCTACTTTGCTGGAATGGAAATTGCAGAATTGAAATGAAAGCGAGGAAATGACTAATCTACTCTTGTTGAAGTGGAAATTGCAGAATTGAAATGAAAGCAGGAAATGCCTAATCTATTTTTCTAGAATGGAAATTGCATAATTGAAATGGAAGTAGGAAATTCCTAATCTACTCTTTCTGAAATGGAATTTGCAAAATTGAAATTGTAGAATTGAAATGAAACAACTACTCTACTTTTGCTGAAATAAACTACTTAGCAGAATGTTGTAGTAGAAAATAGAAGAAAATAAATAATCACAAAATACTCTGACGCTTCCCCAGCAATGGCGGGAAAAGTGGTGAGCACCAGTATTGCAGCAATAATGTTGCAACTCTTGGGGCTTCCTACTTTACTTTTATCAACCCGGTAGTTTGTAACAAACTTGGAAGCGACAATGCTGTATGCACAAGTACTAGCTCTTACTGCAGGTTGTCACTTGGTCAGCTGGCGCAAGATCACTAGGAGCTTAAGCCAACTTCTATGAATTCTCAGAAGAAGCTTTTAACTGTGGTGAAAGAAAGCTAACTCTACAAGGACTATTCTACTTGCAGAAAGAGAAGGAAAACTGAAATGTAATGCAAACCCTAGCAAACCCTAATTTATCCAAATAATCCTATTTTTGCAGAAAAAGAGATAGAAACTGATGTGATGAGTGCCACTGACTACCGAAAAAGGTAAATTACATTTATTCAAGCTACTTCTGAAAAGAAATGAGAAGAAAACACCTTTTTTTGCTTTTAAGTGTTTTTATGTGGAGTTATTATGCTTGTGATTTATCTGGTTGTGATTCTACAGAGCTTTGGTTGTGAAGGAAGATGGAGTTTGCTTTTGCAGAGGTGGAGTAAGGTGTGGAGAGGTCCTAAGAAGCCCCTAGTACCCTTCTGAAGACTTCCATTGCAATTTGATTTTGAAAAACCACTTACAGGGAATTCTACAGGAGGCTGCAGGGGATCTACAGGAGGATCTATAGGAGGATCTACAGGAGGAGGCCAAGAGATATTTTTGGAGTTTTGAAGGTGGAAAAATGATGGAAAATGGTAATTTAAGGCTAGATGAAGGTGTTGAGTTGTCTGGAGCTTGTCAAGGAAGATCAAGAAAGAACATGATGGTTGGATTTGTTCAAATGGCAAGAGGGAAGCTTATGGAGAAAAATGCAAAAACTAGGGCGGCTTGGTGAAATGTATTGAATGACTTGGGAAATCTATGAGAAGTGAGCTGGTGCTGGCTATTTTCTGGATGTATGGTGAGTTGAGGTGTCCTGTAAGAGATCTGCAAATCTACTTATGAAAACTGATCAAAGAGAGGACTAACTATACTATGAAAACAGAAATTTCTCTAGCTTGACCTAAGTTCTGACCTACAAACAAAAAATGTTAAACAATAACCTTTAAATAGAAAAGTATGTAGAGAGATCTATGGTGAAAGAACGGGAAATGATCTAGGAAACTGAATCTGAACCAATATATCAATCTTTCCAAATCAAGTCATCACACTAGAAGTTGCATGGAAGAGCAAAAATTGTGTTTTTGGTGGCCGAAATAGTGCCTTGACCTCAAATCATAGTCCCAAGAAGGGAGAAAGGAGATTAGGGCCTGTTTTTGGCCTTTTTGAATCTTATTCTGTCACTACAATAACTTACTTGAGCAACTAAAACACAAAACAGCTATGCAAACCATCAAAAGCAACCTAATCCAACAAAGTAAAATGAATCTATGTAATATAAATTAACTCATGAACTGAAGCAAAAATGTATAAGTACAAAACAAAAGGTGCTTGGAAACTTGGGTTGGGCTCTAACCCAAGATTTTCAGCCCTATGAAAGAGATTAGTGCTGGCTCAAAAACTGTTTCATCTTCATTATCAGAAATAATAGTCACATTACATAAATTGTTCTCAAAAAGGAACTCGAAAATAAGTTGAACAAGTGTTGCACAAAACTGCGAAAATTCTACTAACGACTGGCTAACCTACTGAGGCTCTAAGCCCCCTTATTTATACAAATGGAATCCACCAACAGTCCTCCTAGAATCAAGGAGCTCAGCTTCCCAAAACTGGAGATAAACAACAATCCTTCTTGACTTGCTCGGTTGCCCCTTTTGATGCATCAATGTGGATTTGTGCTCCGAGTTGCTGATGGAGGATTTGCGGAAAGGGGTCATAAATGAAGGAGACACCCCCCACAAATCCTCTTCCCTATTTCCCTAGAGTATTTTTTTCCATTTTCTCATAAATCCCTTGACTTTGTCCAAAATTGACCAATAATTATGCATAAGGCACACATTAGACTACATGGCAAAATGACTAACCCAATTCACTCTATTAGCATAAATATATTAAAAAACATGCAATAAACTAATGAGAATGGTGGATTAAGTCGAATGAAGAGGCAAAATGAGCCCATATAATTACCCATTTCTAGGGCTCATCAAACAACATTAAAAAAAATTATGTTATTGCACCGAGAGGTGCATTCTATAGCCGAGTATGAGGGTAAGGTGTAAGTATTCTTGTTTGTGCTCAAAGTATACCTTATCATATACCTTGAATTTGAATGGATCATAAATTTACCTTCCACAAAATGTTTTACCATATTAAAATTTCAAATTAAAATAAAACTTTAAATACCACATTAAAATTCCAAATTTTATTATAATTTTGTTATAATGTCATGTAGAAACCTTATTCAATATAATATCAATATTAAAAAAACATTATTACTATTAATAAAATGCGATATTAATAGTAATATGTTCTAATATAAATTTTATTAAATTTTATTTTTGTTAATATAGTATTAAGTGATATAATATAAAAATTGGTTATATTATAATATATATTTATATATTAGGATGTATATTCACCCCAAATATATATGGGATGGAAGAACAAATATCTAGAGTGATAGAGGTGGATACATAGAGGGAGTGACAAGGGAGAGATGGAGATAAAGTGAGGAAGAGAGAAGAGGAGGAGTGAAGAAAGAGAGAAGGAGAGGGGGGGACACAAAGATGGAGAGAGGGAGAGGAGGAGAGAGTGGAGATGAAAGAGAGGGGGAGAGAGATGGATTTGGAGGAAAAGTTAGGGAGGGAAGAAGAAATAAATATAGAAAAATAAAGCTAGAGAGAGAGGGGGAGCAACAAGGGAAATATGGAGAGAGAATGTGTATGTTTGGTGGTGAGATAGAAATAGAAATAAGGAGAGATGGAGAGAATGAGAGAGGGAGGGAGATAGTGATATAATTGGAGGAAGAAGAGAGAGAGAGAGAGAGAGAGAGAGAGAAAGAGAGAGAGTGATAATGGGGAGAGAAAGATGGCAGTGGGAGAGAAAGGGAGAGAGATGAAGCAAGAGGGAGAGAGAGATGGAGTTTGAGAGGGAGAGAGATGGAGGAAAGAAGAAATACATATAGAGAGAAAGGTTGAGAGGTAGAAGGATTTATAAGGGAGATGGAGAGAGAGGGAGAGAGGATAGTAGGAGGGAAGTGAGATAAATGGAGATACATAGGGAGAGAAGGGTAAGAGAGAGAGAGAGAGAGAGAGGGAGGAAGATATACATAGAAATGGATAAAAAATGTATATCTTTGTGGGGTGATATAGAGAGATGAAGAAGGAGATACAAAGGGATATATATATATTATATATATATATTTATATATATATATATATATATATATATATATATTATATATATATATATATATATATATATATATATATATATATATATATATATTAGATAGATAGATATATATATGCATGATTAGAAATCAACATCTAAGTTAATAAAATCAATGCATATAATACAAGTAATCAAATAGAATTAGAAATCAACATTTACATAGAAATCAATGCATCTAATGCAAGAAATCAAAGAGGATTAGAAATCAATATCTACACTTAATTCAAACGTTTGCTTCTTGAAACTGTAAAATATTTGTAATTAACTACATTCTTACTATTCTCATTTTCCATGCTTCATATTGGACTGCAAGAAGTGCAACAAATAGAACTCTCTCTCTCTCTCTCTCTCTCTCTCTCTCTCTCTCTCAAACACACACACAGATCATGTTGTGACCAAGCTATGAAATAAAATTGACTAAAACTTATTTGTAACTTTTACAACTCCACATATTTTAAATTGAATAAAACTTATTTCAATCATATTTGAGTTTTTTAAATTGAATAAAACTTATTTCAATCATAACAAATTTCTTTAAATACTTGGATAGCTAAGTAAATTTAGGAAAGTTGATAACATTATATAAAATTATAGAAATGTTATCATATATTTTTTTTCCCTATATTAAATTCAAATATGATCAACTTATATCATGTTATGACTAAGCTCTTGTAGATAACCTCAAAAGAAATAATATTGAATAAAACTTATTTGTTATTTGCATAACATCTTTTAAAAGTGAATAAAACTTATTTCAATCTCATTTGTTTTTTTTAATTGAACCTTGAGATTTAAGAAAATAACTGCAATACTTAAAAAAGTTGACCATGCAATGGTATATGGAGGGGTTATAAAAAAAATCATATAGATATTTTTATTATAATATGGATTACTTTAGAATTCAAATAATTTATTTTTAAAATTGAATTATATAATAACATACATATTGATTTTACTTAAGAACACTTTCTATAAGCCAATATGAAGCATGGTTGTAACTATTTCCATGTTCAATATTAAATTGATACATGATATATTTTAGTTCATTTTAAGTATCAAAGTGAATTGCATCTTAGAAATATTGTACTTATATCATATTATGACTAAGATATTGTAAATGACCTCAAAATAAATAAACTTGAATAGAACTTATTTCAATTTCATTTGTGTTTTTTAATTGAACCTCGAGATAGCGAAGTAAATTTAAGAAAGCTCATATTTAATTATATTTAAAATTACAGAAAAATATATCATTAATTTTCTTTTGGTATATTAAATTCCAATACATCTGACTGAAATATCATGTTATGACTAAGCTCTTGTAGATAACCTCAAAATAAATAAAATTGAATAAAATTTATTTCATGTTTACCAGACATCTTTCAAAAGTTATAGTATATTGAAAAAATTTAAACTAGAGAAATAATTTTAATAGATTCATAAACTTCAAAAATTAATTAACATCTATAAACAATATTAATACAAATCCATAAACCAAAATAATGAATGTATCAATAAACTATCCATATGAAAATATATACAAATTACAAATATCACATGAACATCTGTAAACTGAAATAATAAGCAACCATAAACTAAAATAATGTTCATGTACATTCATAAATTGTCCATGTATGAAAATATACAAAGTCAGTATCACATGTGAATGTTTCATATGAAATGGGCCTAAAAATATACAAACTATCCAATCTAAGTACCACCAAAACTGCTATGTGAGTTTTGCTACGTAAAATAAGTTTCCATAATCTGGTACTGCAATATAACACATTCAAATTCAAACTAATTAGATAATTATTTGTAAAAAAAATAATATGGAAATAAATGATTTTGAACCACAATTTTTATTACTTATATGAATCTAATAACCTCACTTGAGTCCAAATGCAAGTGAGATAGGATGGTGGTCTGATGAATCTAGGTAAGGTGATCTCCTATCTGTGGCTCAAAGATTGGGGCTTGCATTAATGGACCTGCATCATCAATGTGTATATACCCAGAATCCCACTTATGTGTCCATGTAACTGTGACATTTAAAGAACTCTACATATGGGCTTGTGTACACAATGGAAAGGACAAATTATAATTAGTCTACGACTTAATTAGCATGCATGTAACTTAAAAAAAAGAAAATTTTAAATCTTAGGAATAAAAAAGTTTTCCTAAACTGTTGGTCCATGTGGTTGTACATAGTGACTCTCCTCCATGTGAGGGTTATGAGGTGGAGGTGGAGTATAATCCATGGAAACATGCACTTGTGGAGGATGGCATGGTTGATCAACTACCACCTCGAATGACCTCATAAGCTCATCTATGTAGTTGGAGACCTGTGTCTATGTGTTATCATGAACTTATTAATATAAATGCAATCTAACACAAACTAAAATAATATAAATAACTATGCATAATTTGACAATAAGAGTCAAACGTTTTGTATATGTGTGTGTGTGTGTGTGTGTGTGTGTGTGTGTGTGTGTGTGTGTGTGTGTCTGTGTGTCTGTGTGTGTGTACTTTGTCTGTGTCATGCGGATCATGAAACCTCCAAGTGTCAGGAATGGCATCCAAACACATACGTGCATATGAAAAAATCTAGTCAACGGGAAAAGTCGCAAGAAATGAATCATCATATAAAGGAATTGGCAGCTCACAAAGAAATGGTGGAAGTCTACTAATATCTCCATGTAATGGAACATGTGCACTTGTCAATGATGTATGCATGTTATCTACAATGGTATTCCTATTATTCACAATAAGTTGTAATGGATCCTCTAGATCTATCAATAATACCACGCTCTGAGATGATAATCTTAAAGGTGGTGGTACATGCCCAGGGTCCCTACCAGCCCCCTCATGATCATATGTACATCCCAAACCAGCTCCATAATAATGAGATTAGCATAATTAGGCCTCATATGTAGCACAAACTCAATATATATATGCTTGGAAATATAAAGGGTGACCTGTTCATGGTAAGGGAACTGGCCCCAAGCTCTAATGAATCAACCATACACAAAGGGGAAGCATCAACAGTCTTAAAATATTTGAGTGGAATTGTACCTTTATGATTAGTAGGGCGATTTGCAGGGGATGTTGAACAGCTCCCATGAGAATCAATGTTCTTGGTGGCCTCTTGCACCACCTCCCAAGTATGTGGGCCTCTAACCTCATGCCTCCTACTCCTCTGTATGGAATGTAGGAGGAAACTCTATGGGCCCAACCTCCGATATGTCTCAATCAACCTATTGATGCTTTTCAGCATCAAAGACAAACTATGCCTAGTAGGTGATCTAGCAGGGACGTTACTCATCTCTTATGTGATCCATGTATGCTAGATCATAATGTCCTCCAATGTGATACTACTTGTAGCATTTTCCTATAGAGGGATCAAAATTATAATGTGATCCTCAGCTTCACCCTGTTGAGGGTCTACAAATCATAAACATAATTTAACATATATCTTTAACAAACTAGAAGCATAATAAAAAATACATTAAATTCAAACACATCAGTTGAAGGCAATTTAAAAAGTAAAGACAATTTCGAGACATAAACACATAAAGTTTAAAGAGGATTTAAACATGCAGGAGGTGTACCTAAAGTAGGTGAAGAAGGTCCACTATCGGTAGCAAAATTATTAGCAAAGATAGAAACATTTCCTCTAACACTCTGACTAATGTTGGAGGCAGGATCTATGAGTGAAACATGCATTCTAGGTGGGATACATGATCTATCAGGAGCCCGACCATATATAGCAGAACCCCCACACTTCGATGACCTGCCGCTGGGGGGCATATAGGAGATGCCTCTGCATATTACATATAATACATATAACACATATAAACTAATCCAAGAGAAAAATGTTGACTAAACTATTACATATAATACATATAAACTAATCCAAGAAAAAAATGTTGACTTAGAAAGAATATTAACAAGAAAACCATTTAGGAATTTAGACTTCTGTGATCCATAATATTCTACTTGAGTTAAGAAAACCATTTCTTAACTCAAGTAGAATAATATAGTCTAAAGTCCTAAACTTTAGAGTCTATTTTTTTTTATCATTTATCAACTGAAGTATTTAGTTCCATGTAAACACAATCAGAATAAGTGATTAAATCTACCTTCACACTTTTTCCCATTTCTAAATAATGCATTTTATTCATAGGGCTAAAATATGTAAATATATATGTGAAAATTTGAAATAAACCTATTCGCAAAACTAATTAAATTTAATGCCATCCAAATAATCTAATAGACTTTAATTTCTTATATTTTTTACTTTGATACATGACATGTACTAGGTGCAAACACATGAAGACAAGGTTTCTTGTACAACACACTACATAATGAAACAATATGCTACAAATTAGAAAAGATTCGGAATTCTTTTATTCACTTTAAATGCACTTTTCGTTATGGATTTAATGTATCTATACACGATGCATTGTTGAAACTTGAACATATATATAGTTATATAATTATATAGTTAAATGTTAAATGTTATATATCTTTGTGTGTGTGTGTGTGTGTGTGTGTGTGTGTGTGTGTTGTGTTTTAAATAGTTATGTTATGTTAGATGTTATAGTTATGTTGTACATGTTATGCTATGTTATGTTATAGTTATAATGTTATGTTATATATATATGAACTATAATTATAGTTATGTTACATGCTAAGCTATGTTGTGTGTGTGTGTGTGTGTGTGTGTGTGCGTGTTTGTGTTAAATAACTTTATGTTATGTTATGTTAAATATCTTTATCTTATATTAAATAGTTATAGAACTATGTTATGTTATAAACAATATATATACAACTATAATATATAGCTATGCGATGTTATAGCTATAATAGGTTTTTGTTTTTTGTAAATCGACACAAAATTTTCCATTAATCAAAAGATTTTACAATAAGTACATGGTTATCAATAGGATTGATCTGGGAGTCCAAAAGCCTCAAACCAGATATATACATATAAATACCATGAAAACATCATGAATCCAAAAAATACCTTAACTAGCAAGTGTCACTAACTTATAACACATTTTCTTATAGATTCACAAAAAATGTTTACAAAGAGGAGAGCTTCTAAGTATAATAAACAAAATGGAATTATAAATTCTATCCAAAGTACTGATATTCAGCCATGAATGCGTCAAGTTGATGCTTTACTATCCTCCAAACCATTGGTGACCAATCGACACTGAAAATAACTGCCAAAAATAGAATGAGTTGTGAGGATAATACCTTTAGTCGAATATCACCACCAGGGAAAGGGAGATCCATTAGTTGGTGGAGAAATGTTAGGAGGTGAAGAAATGTTGATAGGTGGAGCATCTATCACCACAGGAGCATCATTTATGTTCTTAGACTTGGAATCAGAATCTAAAACAGTGTAGTTCTCCACCCTCTGTGGATGTATGATAATGTCATCCAAATAGTATTGAATGCTCCTTAGGAGGTGTTTTATTTCCTCCTTACCTACGAATACTATGTAACTATCCACTTTTTTATCTCGGATCACCAAGTGGAATAAGGTGTCTAGCTGTTAGTAACCTACAACAGAATGTAAGAAATGTAAACTTATTTTCCTAAATTTTTCAGGATTGGGTATTTATTTGAATTCCTAATTTCCTACTTGAGAATATGAGAAGTAGGATTTGCCACCAAATTCATGAGATTCAAGCTGGCGAATTTCTCTTATGATTTTCGAAGGGATTGTGTCAAACAAAGTTGTCATTATATTCCATCTGAGAAACTGCCTGGGTTGTGTGATAGAATTATTGTTGGAACCTCCTCTATGGCTTGTCTTTCTTTATCGAGGTGGAAAATTCACTTGAAGTAGTGCACGATGAACATAGGGCATACTAACTCCAAGAGATAGACCAACTATTGGAACCTTTGGACTTACGACCAAACTAACCAGACTCACAACATGTTTTAGTAGAGAATTCTGATAGAGGGATATATCATCCCCAAAACACACAAAGCATAGTATTGAATAATACTTGAACGAACAAAAAACCCCTCAATACACAAACACAAAGAGGATTAGGGTTTCCTAAAAACAAAATACTAAACCGACTCGGAATTTTGATACCCTCTGAGAGGTTGTGAGTATTTGTGACTAGAGTGGAAAAGATGAAACTACAATGGGGTTGGGAGTGGGAACAGAAGACATCAACTTTATCAATTCACCTACAAAGAATATTTTGTAAGCATGTTGAGAAATAGAAGATGGGTATGGAAAATTTGATCAAGACAAACAAAACACATTATACCACGATAGAGGATTATCTTGTGTGAACCTGATCCAGATTTAAGCATGAATGCAACAAATTACAGAGATAACCATAAATACAGAGATGCAACAGAAATAATACTTCATTCCATTAATATCAAATACTGAAATATGCTTACAAACAAAAATGGAAATAAACTAGTGTTAGGAAACCAACACACAAAAGGATAGAAAAGATAGATCAGTGCCTTAGAATTCAGCCTCTTCGAGGGGGAAACCTCCTTTACATTACACAAATGAACAATTCTTGGATGATACAAATGACTAAAACTCCCTTCTATGTATAGAAGTCTAAGGGGTCATAATATAATCAAGCCGACCTTACAGTAATAACATAAGGGCACAAAAATAACAATAGTGGGTTTCTATGGGGCATACTAATAATAATATGGGGGCAATAGGGGCATAATAATAACAATAAGGGATACAATGCCAATAGTAATGGGGGAATAACTAGTATTATAGGGACCTAACATGCCCCTCTCCTTCTGAAAAGCGTTGTTCTCAACGTTTGAGTAATCCTGGATGCTTCTGTATAAATTCTCATCCTCCCATGTGAAATCTTTAGTGGATAAGTTCTTCCACTTGATGAGATGCTCTGAAATTGATCGATTTCATAGCTATTGAGTTCTTGTTTTTGTGACTGCTTCCGGTTCCAATACAATATTTCCTTCCTCATCAAGTTCTGGCAATATTGTTTGAAGTGGGATCTTGTCACCTATAACCTTTCTTAAACATGAAACATGGAAAACTGGATGCACTCAGGAAGCTGCAGAAAGCTCCAATTTGTATGCCATAGTACCAATCTTTTGCAACACCTTGTATGGACTATAATACTTTGGTGATAATTTATTATCCTTCTTAGCTTGCTTGAGGGACATTTGTTTAGATCGTTGTAGTTGTAGGAATAACTAGTCACCTACATCAAAACTTCTTTCGCTGCAATGTTGATCTGCCTGTTGTTTCATTCTATTCTGCACCAACGTGAGGTTATCCTTTAAGAGTTGGAGAACTTGTCTTTGTTTCTCGACGTGATGTTGCACTGCTTGAACCTTATAATTTTCTCTTAAATATGATGTGATGGATGGTGGCTGATATCCATAAAGTGCCATAAATGGGGTCATTTTTGCTGCAGTATGGAAGGAAGTTTTATATCACCATTCAATGAGAGGCAACCATTTGACCCATTGTGTATGTTTATCAGATACAAAGAAATGAAGATATCCTTCCAAACATTTGTTTACTATTTCAATTTTCCCATCAGATTGAGGATGATAAGATGAGCTATGAGCTAACTGAGTACCAAGACAAGAAAATAATTTTGTCCAAAAATTTCCAGTGAAAATGGGATCTCTGTCACTTACAATGATCTTTGGGTTTCCATGTAACTTTTTAATTGTTTCCATAAATGCAGTAGAAATTGTATTGCCTTTAAATGGATGCGATAATGCACAAAAGTGTGCATACTTGGTAAGTCTGTCAACTAACACCATGATGACACTCTTTCCTTCAGACTTGGATAAACCTGTGATAAAATCCATTGGAACCTCCTCCCAACATTGGCTTGGGATGGATAAAGGTTGTAATAGACCTGGCGTCTTAATTGTTTCAACTTTATTTTGTTGGAAAACCAAATATTCCGCCACAAATTTTTGAATATCTGATTTAAGGCCATCCCAAAAAAATCCTTCTTAACCCTGTGGTAAGTTTTTAAAAAATTCTGAGTGCCCTCTTAAGTGAGAAATGTGCAATTCCATAAGAATATTTTATTTGAGTTGGGAATTCTTACATAGGTATAAGTGATCTTTATACCATAACGAATCATTTTTCCAACTAAATATATCAGATGTACTAGGATCTTGTTGTAACTTTAGAATGAGTGCCCACACTTCTTCGTCATTCTTCCATTCATCCCTTGCTTCGTTTATCCAATCAGGTTGGATAATATAAATGGTTCCCAACAACGCTTCCACATCCTCATCCTTTCTTGAGAGTGCATATGCCACAACATTTTGCTTCCGTTTTTTGTAGATGATTTCAAAGTCATAGCCTAACATCTTTGTGACTCATTTTTGTTGCTCTTCAGAGGATAATCTTTGTTCTAAAAAGTATTTAAGACTATCATGATCCATTTTTACCTTGAAGTGTCTTCCCATTAGGTAGGGTCACCATTTCTTAAGTGTTGTAGTATTGCCAACATTTCCTTCTCATAAATAGCTTTGTGTAAATACTTTCCTTTGATTGGATGACTTTCAAAAGAAATAGATCTTTCATCTTGCATTCAAAGAGCACCAATGCCATTTCCTAAAGCATCACATTCCACAATAAAGGCTTTTGTGAAGTCCGACGTAGCTAAGACCGGTGCTTGGCACATTGCCTCTTTAAGATGTTCGAAGGACTTTTTTGCTTCTGGTTTCCATGAAAATGCATATTTATTCAATAATGTTGTTATAGGTGCTACTATTCTCCCATAATTCTTAACAAACTTGCGATAATACCCTGTCAACCCGATAAATCCTCGCAGATGTTTTATGGATGTGGGGATTTTCCATTCCTTAATGGCTTTAATTTTGCTAGGGTCTACCTTAACACCTTCATGAGCTACAATATGACCGAGATATTCCACCTCTTGTACTCCAAAGAAACATTTGGAGCTTTTTGCAACCATACATTCAATTATTTGACTAGGTTGAATTATACCAGCCTCTAGCATTTATGCAACCATACATTCAATTTCACTCTTTTGGGCATAAGGATATATGTATGGCCTGATGTTTGGAGGAACACTTCTTGGAATTAAATTAATAGCATGATCATGATCATGAATAGGTGGGAGGCCTTTTGGAGTGTCAAATACCTCGGAATTATTGTCCAGGACTTTTTGGAGATCTGGAGAAATAGATGATTTCGATGTGGGAACCTCTAGCGAACATAATTGTGCAATTACACCTCATTATTCCTTATTTAGAAGTTTTGTCATACTGTTAGAGCTGATTATCTTTCCTGGTTTCCCTGCAATACCCCTTAATTCAACTTCCTTTACTTCTGCACAAAATTTCATGAAAAGTTCTTAAAAATTAAAAGCTATTGTACCCAAGGATTGTAGCCATTGGACTCCTAGTACAACAGTAGCACACATATTGGAATGGAAAGAATTGGGCTATTCAATACATATTCTCCCATGGATAGCTTGATATTATGGCACTTTCCAGAGAAATTTATGGTTCCTCCACTTGCAACCATCACTTGACACTCTGGTGCTATATATAGGATGAAATTCAATTCCTTGGCTATCTTACCATGAATAAAATTATGGGTACTTCCCGAATCAATCAACACTATTACCTTTTTCTTCTTGATATTTCCTTCTATCTTGATAGTTTGAGGAGTGGTAATTCCAGCCAATGCATTACAAGATATGGTTGGATTCATTTCTTCTTTATCTAGGGTTTGTTCTTGGAGTATATTCTCTTCTTTTGAAATTTCTTGTTCCTTTTCTTCCTCCTCTTCACAATCTATGTAGAATAATTTCTTCTCTGCACACTTATGACCTTTAGTGTATTTGATATCACAACTGTAACAAAGCCCTTTTTCTATTTCTTCTTCCAATTGTTGTGGTGTCAACCTTGTAGGTTGCAGAAAGCTAGGGGAAACAACACTTCCATCTTTATAGTTGTGAGTGGTAGGCTTCCTGGTTGCCATAATTTTGCTTTCTATTTTTCTTTCTAACCTAAATGCCTTCTCCAATGAATCAGGTTCCCAAAGGAAAACCTCATGTTAGATATTATCCTTTAAAGTCCCTATGAACACATCAATCCTATGCTCCTTTGGAATATCTTTTACCCTTATGTTCAATTTTTGGAAGTACTCAATGTGCTCCATCATTGAACCCTTTTATTTGAGATTTATCAATTGGCTAAAAAAGGTGTTGTTTTTTGTATCCTCATAATGTGCTATCATTTCTTCCATAAAAATTGCCTAAGTGATAATTTCTTTACCAGAGCAAATCCATCGATACCATACAAATTGATTTGGTTCCAAATATAAAGTTGCAATACGTGTGTTTTGTGTTTTTTGCACATTATTGAGATCGAAAAATTGCTCCGTCTGTAGTATCCATGTTTCAGGTTCCTTTCCATCAAACTCCCTCATATCAATTTTTGGAACATGGTGGGTCTTCAATCAAACATTAGTCTATAAAATCATGATTAACATTTCTTTTGTTCTCATCATGAGTTTCCTTTACTACCCTTTCACCATTACTAACCATTTCTTGTAGCAACTTATTCAAATGTATCTTCAATTCTTCCATCTTAGCGTCCATGCCATTCATATTAGCATCCATTTCATCCATCTTAACTTTCATGCCATTCATATTAGCTTCCATGCCATTCATCATGGCTTTAGTTACCTTTTGTGACAATGAAATTTGTTGTACTTGGTCTTGTAATTTTGATATATCATGTTGCATTTCTTCCTCTTCTTCACGAGTCATGCTAGAGATTTCAATTTTCTTTCTCGATGTTTCCATTTTCTATCTTCAGGGAATCAATTAATTTTAATAATTCTTCACTATTCCCTTTGAATTCATTAAAACTAATTTTTCAAACCAATCTTATGCAAAATTTTAAAAAAAACTACACACCTTATTTTTCACTTTGTAAGAGCTCAATATTGAATCTGTTGTATTTTATTAACTGCGAATCTCAAATATCTAAAATTGCGTCCTAAATTAGAGCTTTGAGTCCTCTTTCTAACCCCACAAGTCTAATCAAGATTGGATTCTCAAAGAAAGGGTTATGCCAAATCTCCCACGATGACCTGATTATAGACTTGTTCAGTGGAGAAAACTTGTACAAAGTGCCACGTGTCACTGTTTCAACCTTACTACCTGAAACTGACATAAAGAAAACAACAAGCTGTCCTCTTTTTGAAACTTCTTACGAAATTTAAATCTCATGCTTAGAACAAAAGCTATGATAATTTTCCCCAGGTCACTTGTTTGGAATGTAATTCGGGAGTCTACAAAAACCCTAACTTCCTCAAATCATATCGCCAAAAATATAGCGAGACAAACTCTGAAATTTGAACCCAAAGTTCAGAAAGATATTGGCTCAAATGGGTTTTTTTTTAGCTTCTTAAATGTCGTATAAAAAAATTTATAGCTAAAATACCATGATGACCTGTTTGGAGCAGCAAAACCCTAGAAACCAAAGCTCTGATAACAAATGTTAGAAAACCAGCTCACAAAAAGATAGAAAAGATAGATCAACACCTTATAATTCAGCCTCTTCAAGGGGTAAACGCCCTTTACATTACACAAATGAAAAATTCTTGGATGATACAAATGACTAAACCTCCCTACTATATATAGGAGTCTAAGGGGTCACAATATAATCAAGCCGACCTAATAGTAATAACATAAGGGTACAACAATAACAATAATGGGTTTTTATGGGGCACACTAATAATAATATGGGGGAAATAGGGGCACAATAATAACAATAAGGGATATAGTGACAATAGTAATTGGGAATCACTAGTATTATAGGGACCTAACAACTAGCTAGGGCGATGGTAGCTTATCTCTTAGAAGAGATGTGGCATTTACATGCCTCTGAACTGTGTTACAATGAGGCTTGAATGCCTATTTATTGTTGAGAAACAATGGAAAACCCTATACATACACCTAACACTAGGAAATGAAGCGCCAAACTATGGCCCTTGTTTGGGTAAATTGGTACATCAACTTCCTGGGGTCGTAGCTTTGGCATACGATCTTTGTTTGACACGTACAATACCTTGTTAGAAAGATATATCCAAGGACTAAAACTTTTGAGTGACCAAAATCGGTCAATGATGCATGTTGGTCCAAGTGTTCCCAAAAAACATCGTTTAGAGCCTCAAACGGCTCCGAAGTTCAGGACTCAAAAAACTACCAAAAATAGTAAATTGTGCTACAAATAAGGAAACTGAAAAATTGAAAGAAACAATGGTGGGGGTCCAAGTGGAATAGGTGGGTGGCCACTAGTATCCACCTGGATCAAAACCTCACCTCTCTATCAGACATGAACATGAGACAACACAACCTAGAGTTAGGTACCATAAATGAACAAAATACCCATTGTAACATCAAAGAACCATAGTAGAGCAAAGTTTTAAAACTAAATCGAATTTTCTTTTTGGTGCTAGAACTCACATACCATAACTAAACAATTCATGGGAACACCTGGGAAGTCTAGGTCTTGAAGTGTCAATGAGGGAAGCACGACTACCAATTCAAAGATAGACCTTAAGGCTGCATTATGTAAGAACAAAATGAAAAACATTGACTATGAAATTGTTTGAGCCAAAAATATTTTATAACCCTAATTCCCTCCTTAGGATGAATAACAAGAAGTGGACTTATGGGAAAAAAACAAGAAGTGGTTGTTGACGCATGCAACATTTTGTGCCAAACATAACATGATATATTAAAATGAAAGAGCATAAAAACTTACCAGCCTTGCTACAAAGAACTACATATAGTCACCAACTTGTACATAAATAATCCCATTTATAACTACACAAGGAGGCAAAGTAACATGAGTTCAATTAACCATTACTCTGCCATTGAAGGATAGATATTAGACAAATGTTCAATGTGGAACAATCCTTAAGGGAAAAATTCTTTTAGATCTATAACGAACCATTAATGATTTGAAGGCATGTTTCCTCCGCTCCCATGGTGGAGTTTGTCATAGCCATTAAGGAAAATCTACCAAAAACTAAATGAGACAAAGTCGCTGCAGTAAGCCAAAACAACAAGTGGTAAATTCCTTCTCCCATTACCCTCGCTTGTTGAATTGAAATTCCACCAAAACCTGATATTTCATTATCATTCCATGTATTTCCTTTGGATAGACATGTGTCCTCAACAGCGCACATTCCCACCCACATTAAATTATACACTTGATGTCACCCCCTTCGAGGAGTCTCCACTTTGCATAATTTTATCCTTCTCTAGTAATGTCATTATGTTATTGTTGTCATCATCCCATTTAGGAATTGGCCATGGTTTGTCGATATTAATGCCTACCATCTGAAAAACCAAATTGTCTAGGTAATTTGTGACGTCGTTGCCCACCCATTTTGTGTGTTCCACTAGGACATAGTCAAAAAATTTCATACATTCCACAATATTAGCCATGAACACTTGAAGTCTCCAACTGTGAATGAATTTGGAGGTTATTTTTCCATTTAATAATTGTTAAATACACTATATTACCAATATAGAGTCTTCAGGTATCTATATTAACTTAAAACCTTGACAAATTGTGATTTGTAATGCTCTCTCAATAGTAAGGAGCTCATTCAGATTTCTTGTTGGAATACCACATTTTACAGCGAAGACTCTTAAGGGGACCGAGTTGTGATCCAAGAATATTCCCCTAAAACTCATAGGCCCTAGGTTCTCCTTTGATGCTCCATCAAAATTGACTATTATAAAATTTTCAAGGGAGGCCAGTAACAAGAGTTCACAACTATTAAATGTTCCACATTAGTGTTTGACAGAGAAAAATTCATGTTGCCTTCCAAATTCAAATTTTGAAGGATTATTGTTTCCTCTTCATTTGCTTCCCAATCCATCGAGGACCAAGTAGCTGATAATATAGTCTCCCTTAAATTGGACAAAATATTATCTTTTGTTAGACCCCATATTTTCTCCTTCTATAAAAAATTCAGTTATTTCATTCCTTCCATAAGTTCCATAAGATAAAACAAAAGATTAAGTTCCACGCTTGATTAACTATTGTATTCTTAAACTAAGTAGTAGACCATTGATGAAGTGCAGAAAGCATATATTGAAAATGAGAGAGTGGATGATCACACATTTTTATTAAAAGTTTGCATACCTCTGTTGCAAAGGTGCATGAAAAGAATATGTGTTCTATTATTTCATGTGCTTCTCTATAGAGAAATCAAAGGGAAGGTCATTCAAATCCTCTCCTACATATCCTACCCCAGGTTTAAAGATGCTTCTAGGCTATTAAACATAAAACTTTTGAAATTTTTGACCAATAAAATCTTGACCACATCCATTTCTAGACGTGTTGGTTCTGGGACGAATGATGTCTTACTGTAATTTCATATGCTTCTTTAAAGGTGAAGCAATTGTGTTGACATGTCCCTAAATGTAATATGTTTATGCCATTCGAAAGATGAATCCTTCATTTGCATAACTCTTGGACCAAATTTCCCATGGAAGTGAATGATGGAGCGAAGACCAATCACTTTTTTATTTATAGATTCTTTAGAATGATGCTTCACTCTGCCTCTTCTAGTAATCCTTTACATTCTTCGTACCTAGTTTTTCTAGGTAGATTTTAATCCCATAAAATTTCACTTTTTCATCAATTTTTGGCATATGTTGCCAAGATTCGTCCCAGAAATTGGCAATCTCCCCAAATTTCACATCCCAAAATGAAACATTTTTAACCATTTCCCTACTTTCCTAAGCCTAGTTCCATAGGCTCCACCCAACAATAGACCCATTAATACACAATCTCTCCTCTAGCATTGATAATTGACTATATTTATAATTCCATATTTGTATCCATAACTGGTCTCCACTTTTAACCCATTGCCACCATATTTTTTCTCCAAGGACAATGCTCATGATATTTGGATCTTGAATCCTTAATCCCCCTTTTGATTTACGTAAAATGAGTTTATCCCAGTAAACGAACATCCATATATTTTATTTATCAGAACCCCTCCATAGGAATTCATGCCAGAACGTTCTGAGCTTACCTCCTATAGCTTTGGTTAATGGCATAGTTTTCATCTAGTACACTGGTATGGTCTGCAATAACGATTTAGTCAACACTAAGCGACTTACAAAATTTAAAGCTCTAAATGTCCAATTTTGTATTTTATTCAATAATATATGTTAACTTATACCAAAAAGAAATTTGTCTCGGGTAAAAGACCAATGGATTCCCAAATATGGGACTGGAAGATATCCTCTTGTGAATTCCAAAACCTTGTGTCAAATTATTAGCTACAAATTCCTTACGATTAAAAATAAAACCATCATTTTTTGTTTGTTGATCATAGTTCCAAAAGCTTCAAAAAACATTTGCATTATTTTTTGAAAACATTTTGCTTCGCAGAGTGAGGGTAAGCCAAATAAACAAACATCATCAAAAAATTGTTGATGTGTGACTTTTAAATCTTGTCCAAACAATTTGAGTCCTTTGACAATACCTTTGGAACATGTCTACTTGAGGAATCTTCCCAATCCTTCCATCACAAGAATAAATAAGAAGGGAGATAAAGGATCTCGTTACCTCAATCCCCTTGTTGGCCTAAAATTTAAAGATAGGGAACCATTGACTATTATGGAAAAGAGAGGAGAGGATATGTGTGAGAAAATCCAATAAATCCATTGCCAACGAAAACCAAAAGCATCTAATATTTGGAATAAGCAATCACAGTTAAGGAAATCATAGGATTTTGATAAATCTAGTTTGATTAACACAACAAACTTCTTTTTTACTTTGAGGGAATGTATAATTTCCATGATTGTAAGAATACAATCCATAATTTGTCTTCCTTCCACAAATCTTGTTTACTCTGTCGAAATGAGACTGGATTGAAGAGGTTTTAAATGTTTAACTATATTTTTTATATAATTTTGTATTTAGCATTGCATAGAGCAATGGGCTGAAAATAGTTGGGATCCTCTCAATGGGCATGTTTAGGCACCAGTGTAGTGAAATTTTCATTTAACCCTCTCCATAAATATTGGGTTTATCTCAACTCCTCCACTGGCTTATGTATCTCCTTCTCCATAAAACACCAGCATGCTTGATAAAAAATAGAGGTAAACCCATCCAGTCCTGCTGCATTTTTTTTTTGGCATGCCCATGACTATCCCTTCCACTTCATGAAAAGAAATTTATTACATTAAGGTTTTGTTATGCTCCTTAGAGATAATTTGTGGTATCTCCATTAGTATCTTAGCTATTTGGGCTTGCTTTTGAGCAAAGTTTCCTGTTAAGATATGCCTATAATGATGTACTAATTATTCCTCGGTTTTTGTTTGTAGGAGTTTGCGTTGACGATAAACATCCATGATAGAAAAAATTATGTTATTATGCCTTCATTGCAACGTAGATTTATGAAAAAAATTAGTATTTCGTTCACTCGCATTTAGCCACTAGACCCTATACTTTTGTTTCCATAACAGTTCCTCTTGTTGTTGCCACTATTCTAGCTAGTGTAGTGTAAGTTCTTCCTCCACCATGAGATCCATAGTTCACCCCTTGAGGATCATGTGTTGCTGTAATTACTGCAATTTTTTTTCCATCCTCATTTTTAATTCAAAAAAGTGGCCAAAATGTTGTTCGCTCCAAATTTTGATATTTCATTTTAATGCTTGGAGCTTTAGTTGAAAAGAATGCATTCTTTTCCAACCTTGCATGGAGCCTTCTTACCACCAACCTTTGACTTATTCTATAAAGTGAGGATCCATCAACCAAAATCTCTCGAGATGAAAGGCTATGTTTTTTGGTGTGTCTTTCAAATCTATTGCCAACCAAAGTGGCCAATGGTCCGACCCTATGCAAGGAAAAATAGTGGCCTCACTGAATATGTCCATGTGCAAGACTACCTCCATTATTAGGAATCATTCTAGACGACTAGCTATATGATGGAACTCTCCCCTTATGTTATTCCAAGTAAAGGTGTCATTGACTATGAGGATATTGATTAGCTGTGGTATTACACCAATGATTGTAGAGTCTCCAAAATGTATTCAAAATATCATCCACTTTCACCTTTATCGCCACCATTTCACTCACATGTCACAACTCCATAGCCATATAATCTTTCATTAGCCTCCATTTTCATAATTATATGGGTTCCACTTGTGCTTTCCAAAAACTAATGATTTCTAGTATTATAATGAATTAAATGGTTAAAACTTAGAAAAAAGACATATACTTGCTAATACTAAAGGTGGCTTGAGTTTCATGACATGTGTAAGTCATTTGGAAGCTTCCAAGGCACCCTTATGTGGCCTCCAATGCTAAAATTCGAATTCCCTTCAAGATATGGAAGAATATTTGGATAAAGGTCAAAGAGGATATGTGTCTCATCATTATCTACTTGAGTTGTAACTCTATGAGCTTTTCTAGGGATCTAGGGAGAGAATAATGGACCTCCATTAATGAGGTAGCTTCTTATGTTTTTGTATAAATAGGAGAGCCTCTTCCTTTCAAAGGCATGTGAAAATTTTGGGAAATGCTCATGTTCTGAATATAGAATTTGGATTTGGCACCATGCTCATGAGTGATGTTCACTTTGTGGTTATGCTTGTATTTGGAGCCTCTAAACTTTCCATCCCTCGTGTTTTTGTATTAGCCACCCATAATGTGTGAGATTTATTTTTTTTCATAGATATTGTATTAGCTTCCAATGAATAATGGCATAAATATCCTTTAATGAGTGAATGGCATGAAGAGAACAACCGTTACAAAGAGAATGGCATGCCTAGTAGAGACTTCACATATGCAAGCGAGAAGTGTTTACAAAATTCCAAAACACGCTGAGATCATGTTTTCTCCTTCTGTTCGATAATTAAACTTTTGTAATAGCACAGGGATCCTTCTTTGAAGAGATTAGAAATGGATTCTTTCAGTCTAGGTATGATTCTGTCCATTCTTGTTCCAAAACTTGACCAATATTCTAATACGGTTGAAAATGAGCAACTTAAGAATGAAACTGATGAACAATTCAGCTGGGAAGAGACAAGTGGTTACCAAAAATGCTCAGGGACAAGAAGGACCATTAGATCCAACCCATATGAGATCAACATAGCTCTCCATTCTCCTCATTTTGAAAAAAAAAACGAATTTGAGCCAGCAGTTCCTGAGCAGAGGCCAAATCCGTAGCAGCTTAAAAATGTCAGTTTTAAAACACAATTTATGGCCAAATGAAAACGTATTTCGAAAAAATAAAACGTGGGTTTTTCTCAGAACAGAGTAAGTTATAAAACATAATATTGATTTTTTTAGATTTCTAACAGATTGTGAGATATCAGGGGTTCTTTGGAGCCTCATTTACGAGATTTCGTGAAAAAACGGTTTGCAATTAATACACAAAGTAGTTGCGGCGGCCCTAATATGATTTTCGTTATCTATAGGATGTGGAACTTCCATGGAGATACTCATATGTTTGTGCCTCGAATATTGATACACATCATGGTTTTGTTGTCAAAGTATAGCGAGGATCAAGATTGTTGAGAATGGATCAACCCCGAGGTCCTCCGCCTCAAGAACATATGTCTAATATTCCTGCAACTGTTCTAGCTTCTCAAATGATGAATCTTAATATCAGTACTCAAGAGCCTTCTAGGGTACCTTATATCCTTCCAGCAGAGGCTCCTACTATAGTTGAAGCCAGTTTTTCTACATATATGGCTTCTGCGAAGGAGTTCGTTGAGGGATTTAGCAGTGTCCAGATTTCTTTTCATTCAGATCCATTAAGTTAGAAAGCAAGTTGGAGAGTGGACTTTGATAAAACGGTTTTTGTGGCAATTTCGTTTTCTTTTGATTACGTTGTATTTTTTAAATTTTTTTTTTAGAATGTTAGATGATATTTATGTTATATGTTACATTTTTTTAATGTGTTTTAATGTTTAATGTAAAATGTTATGTTTTTTTTTGTTATGTATGTTATGTTTTCGATTGTGCATTTATGTTATAGGATTTTAATTTCAATTTTCTTGTATATATATTTTAGTTTGTAGATATATTTTTCTTGTTATGTTTTTTTTTAATGCATATTTATATTTTATTTTTTTTAGTTTTGTAAATATTTCATTAATTTTTAGATTGTGTGTTTTATTATTATTATTATCTTTTTAAGAAAATTGTCATAAAAATAACTGATTTGAAATTCATTTAGTGACGGGAGAAAATTGAAAAAAAGTTGTTATGATGGGCCACTCAAACACACCTATCGAAGCAAGCACTTCAAAAATAAAAAACAAAAATTATATTTGTTATTTTTTCTAGAAGAAGTATTGATCAATTTGAAGATTGGATTAGTCATTTATTCATATCAAAAATGCATAGTTGTTTGTACTTAACTATCTGTTCAAAATTTTAGCTACAAAAACCGCACAATTCTGCAGTTGAACCACAATTTTGTAGCTATGTATTTAACTCAATGATCTACTTGTCAACAATGCATTCTAATTAGAAATCATGATCAAAATTTAATGGATTTGTCTAATGATTATGTTTTCAAGAAGGATGAAGGAAAGAAGAAGAACTATAAAGGCGCTTTATTTGCAGGATCGATTGATGAATTTTTTTTATTGAGGATTGTTTTGCACAAATCATCCAACATTCACAAATAATATTTCTTTATCTTTATGAAATGATATGATTTAAACATAAATTGAGGAAATTGTTTTCTTTTAGAAATTAGATTTATTATCGCAATTATGAAATTGGACTAACCATTTCAAACAAAAACACGTCATGAACCTGTTAATTATGCAAAAACAAATTCATATGTACCTAGAGAAATTAATCGCTTCTCTTTGAACACACTTACGTTTTATTGCAATGTTAGTGCCATGTTTGTTTTCAGGTTCCAGAGAAATCAAAGAATTGAAGGAAGCCAATTATGCATGATTGGTTTTCTACGACCAATTTCAAGAAACATGAACCAATTGAATCCATTTCTATCATCCATAAATGCCATCATTTTTCCTCTCCAAACTCACAAGCTATCCAAGCATTTTCGCTAAGCATCATCATCACCATTTTCCTTGCAAAGAGTCGCATGTTTCCTTCACATTTTCCATTCACATTTTTGGTAGTTTCCATTCATAGAGAAATTCAACTCACTTACATGTTGATTTGTCCTTTTGCTTTCCGTTCACTTGTTTACCCTCTTGTCATTTTCCTTTCCATTAAATAAACATTGATCCACAGCAAAATTTTTCATTCATAGTCCTTCCAAATTCATCATTTCATACTCACATTAGATGATGGAGGATTCATTAAGGCCTCCCTTCTAACAAGTCTTGGCCTATCAACATCAGCACATTATCTAGGTTCAAGGCTAGAGTCCTTATTAGTACCTTGAGGCTTGTATGCATCAATGACAAGTTTTCTCACTGACAATCATGGGAATACATCAATGTCCCTTGATCATTAGATATTGTAAGTGGCTTGACATAAGCTCATCTATTCATACTTTGCAAGATGTACTTAGGTACCTTGGCACTCGTTGACATTAATGACGAATTTTCCTTGCTAGTGTTAACGAAATTCATTAATGGCTGGTAATCCAATGACTTCTCTTCATGTTCGACATCAACACATTCATTCGCATGACTAGAATTGTACCATCGGGTTTTGTAGTAGGTGAAGGCTATATCATTTTAGCATTTTGCAGCAGATACAACAGATTTAGCAATAGAAACAAAGAATCCACTTTCACCACCTCATCCACTATTTATGCAACCAAGAAGTAGATGAAATTCTACATTCTATTCCATGATCCAACAATAGTTACAACTTCTCGACATATGCACAGTTTGTCCACTTCCTAGGTAAGTAAAGGTATGTATTTTCTACCTTTTAATCATAGAATTCCTTGAATATTGAAGTTATAATTTTTGGAAAATACTTCACCATATTTCCTTTCTCATTTGAAAAAAAAACCATAAACACCTTTAGTTCGGGGGAAGGGACATCCATTTATTATCACATTCATATCACTTCATTCCATTTCACTTTATTTCATCCTAACATACTTGCATCATGATTACATTATGATTCAAAAGTTATGTGATTTGCAAATAAATGATAAAATGATGAGCATATTATATGGCTGATTTAAAGATGCATTCTTAAATATGTTCAATGAATCTTGCTACAACAAAAAGAAACAAGGTATTGAAACACAAGAACCAATACCAATTAAAATTTGGTTGTTACATAAGAACCGACAAAACATGTTGCAATTCCATGTATGACAGGGAATACTTTGCAAAAAGAAATGAAATTGTCAAATGCAAAGTTTAAGGACAATTAATATAAGCCAAGCTCATTCAAAAGCAAATCATGATTAAGCAATGTAGTAGATTTCATGAGGACATGCAGTAACGTCAGTTGGGGGTATGTAGAGTCTCCAAAATGTATTCAAAATATCATCCACTTCCACCTTTATTGCCACCATTTCACTCACATGTCACAACTCCATAGCCATATAATCTTTCATTAGCCTCCATTTTCATAATTATATGGGTTCCATTTGCGTTTTCCAAAAGCTAATGATTTATAGTATTATAAGTGAATTAAATGGTTAAAACTTAGAAAAAACACATATACTTACTAATACTTAAAAGTGGCTTGAGTTTCATGACATTTGTAGGCCATTTGGAAGTTTCCAAGGCACCCTTATGTGGCCTCCAATGCTCAAATTCAAATTCCCTTCAAGATATGGAAGAAGATTTGGATAAAGGTCAAAGACGATATGTGTCTCATCATTATCTATTTGATTTGTAACTCTATGAGATTTTCTAGGGACATAGGGAGAGTATAATGGACCTCCATTAATGAGGTAGCTTCTTTTGTTTTTGTATAAATAGGAGAGCCTCTTCCTTTCAAAAGCATGTGAAAAGTTGGGGAAATGCTCATGTTTTGAATATAGAATTTGGATTTGAAACCATGCTCGTGAGTGTTCACTTTGATTTGGTTATGCTTGTATTTGTAGCCTCTCAACTTTCCATCCCTCATGCTTTTGGATTGGGCACCTATAATGTGTGAGATTTATTGTTTTTCATAGATTAAGATGTATTGTTTTCATAGACTAAGATTTATTGCTTTCATAGATTAAGATTTAATTCTTTCATGTCTTTTCCTGTGTGAGAGGTTAAGAGTGATTTTTTTTATTTTCTTTCATATTTAGAGGTTAAGAATGATTGTTTTTTTTTTCTTTCATTTCATATCATGTGGTTTTTATTGTTCATTTCATAGGATCCTGATTTGATAATGCACGCATGATCCCTTAGAGTAGATTTCATTTCTTGCAACTTCAATTCCTACAAGTGTGATAGATTAGGATTTCAATTCCACGCAGTGTACCATAATTTATTTTGAATTGATTGTTGAAATAGAATACGTGAATTTGGTTTGTCATTATTTGGTTTCATAGTTAGATTGATCTAAATGGAAAGTTAATTTCTAGCATATATAGTGAATGAATGCTTCACAAGTTTTACGAAACACCTAGGTTGACAATTAAATGATAGGTAATTAACTCGCCTCAACAATGATGTTGCAACTCCCAAGGATTCTCAACTTAAATTATCAACCCAGGGTTCATAAAAACTTGGAAGTGATAGCGCTAAATGCACAATAGGTTAGGTTATCCTCATGTCACTGTCAGATATTTGATCAGATCAAGGTGATCGTATACCACTCCTTCAACTAGATACAAAAATAGTTTCTTATGAAATCATATCATGACTGCAAGAACATGGACATGATTCTAACTACGGAAATGAAAATACCATTCATTAAATGTAAATGGTAATTGAAATTGCATGAAAGGAAGATGTTAGCCTAATTGTTGAAGTAAACCATGCTACTCTATTTTCATACCAAATAAAATCAATATCCTACTTGCATGAATCATTTATCTGGTGGTAACTTGCTCCAAAATGGCGAACTCAGCCTTCAATACAACTATATAAAAAAATGATAAGTCTAATTGTACTTCTTGTCTTATGTTTGTAGTGAGGAAAGGATGAGGTTGGAGTAGTCTTGAAGTATTCCTTAATCATGAAATAAAATCTTGGGGGGCATTATTCAATTTCAGAGTGCTAGGGTCAAAGTACAGAGAAAAATCTTGTTGAAGAAAGCAACATTGCAGGATTGTTACAGGACGTGCTACAAGAGGCCCTATTTTGCTACATGAGGGGGTCCAAGAGCTCTTTGAGGGAAAGAATGGTATCATGAAGGTGAATGAGGGTATATAAGGGTGAATTAAGGTGAATTAAGGGTGTGGGAGCCCCCTAGCCAAGCTTATCATCCCTTGGAGACCTATATTGCACCAAAGTTTATGCCCGTGGTGTCCCTCATTTTCCGTGGAAGAGGATCTTGGTGGAAGAGTTGGGAGGAAATGTAAAGTGTCCATGAGAGTGATAAAATGGTCTAGATGGATGTGTAGAAGTGTTCCCACCCCTGAAAGTCAGCAACAATCCATGCAGACTAGTAAAACAGATGCATCAAATGATCAACATCATAGCAAAATAAATCAATATGGAAATTTTAATGATGAGTTAAATTTTATTAAAATCTATTCTACCCTACAATCACAACTCAAATTTCTAATTCAATGATACTAAATTGTTGCGGAACCCAAGCATGCATAGGGATTATAATCCAACACTTAACAGTTTCCAAGAAATCATAAATAAATTTTTTTGGGTTGTTGTTGTAGATTCTTCCAACCACTCTTCCCACAAGAGAGGTGATAGGAAAACCTGCAACTACAATTTTGCAATATAATAGTACATTAGCATTAAAATAACTTGCATAAGAGAAGAAAAAGAATAAAATACAAGAGAGGGACTAATTCATCTGGTTTGGACCCAAACCCAAGGGTTGTAGCCCTCCAAAACTAACTCAGATGGAGGCCAACAGTAAACTTTCCATTAATAGAAAACAAGAGTCACATACATGGCATGAAATATGAAAATAACAAGTTCAAGCACTAGGCTCTCAATAGCTATCCTATCTCCCACAAAATGTTGAATCATATTGATCCCTTACGCTTGTTTATTTATACAAAAATTAGTAGAGGGCATATCCCTTGAAAAGAGGAGTAATTCCCTCCAAAATATTGAGATTGGTGGAAATGGTTCCCTTGGATCTTCACATGAACTTGAGTTCCTCGGCTTCTAGTGAATTAAAGTTATTATTGAGGATTCTTTGATATAAAGCCAAGTTGGGGAGCTAATGTAGTGGACAACCCCCCCATATTCTCTCTAGATGTCTCTAATCAGCCCTCCATAGTAAATATCTCCAAAAATGCTTCTTTTTCTTGCATATTAATCAGATTAGGCCATGAAATACAACAAGCACCCTTTAGTCTTCCTACTAAGCATATTATGGCTAAAAATGAAAATTAATGTCAGAAAAGGAGAGTTTTAAGGGATAGAGGATAGCAGAATGGGCCTTAAAATATACTTATTGATGGGACCCATCATATACTACTAACATCAATTGTTCAATGAGAATATTTAAATCCTCTGAGATTGGTTCAAGCCTCGCTTAAGCCCCCTTTTTTTCTTTGAGTTCAGCATTATTATGTTGAAATCTCCCCCTACGATCCAAAATTGAGCCAGAAAACATCCTTTATGATACAAAAGTTGAGCAAAAAATATGGGTTTTTTAATTGATATTGGAGGGAATCCATATACCGTTGATAAAACAACCAAGTCTTTTATACCCATGTTCCTAAAATGTCCAATTAAAACTCTAGTACTTGTCACCCAAACCTAGAAAATAATCTCCCTAGGGTTTCATGAGATAGCCAAGCCCTTAGAGCTTCCTTGAGCATCAAGTTCCATAAATTGGCATCTCTTCCAACAAAAATCACATTTTTTTTTTCCATTTTTTCCCATACTAGCTTTGTTTCCTATAGAATTAAGATTGTCAACCTCCATTTCTTTATTTGATACCATACATACCTTTTATTACCCTTGTTGTTAAGACCTTGAATATTCCATGTGAGGATCTTCATTGAAAAGGTTTTGGCACTGCATAATAGTAAACCTAGATTTCCATAGCTTGTCCAAAATTCGCAAGGACATCTCTCGTCTCTTGTAGAGAGACTTTCTTAGTTTTTCTTACCCAATTTTCACCTCTTTAACTAGTTCTTTGAGTAAAATATCTTTTATTTTCTCTCATAATTCCTCTACGGTGTGTATTCCATGTCATTTTAAGATTTCTTGTGTTTCTCGGTTTTCCATGCGAACAAAGCCCTCACATAATTTTCCCATTACTCCTCCAACAAAATCACCAAGTCCCTCTCCACCCATTCATTGAGAAGGTCAACTAGCAAGCCTTCTTCGCTGAACAAGGACTCATAAGTCTTTCTTGTCAACTGAGCAACCTCCTTGATTTTCAGTAAATCGGTAACATTGATTTTTTTTACTAACCCTATTTACTTCCTCTGTAGTCTTTCGCTTTTCAAGTTGTTTCATTTCCTTTTCCTTTGAATAATGTGTTTATTCAGTCATCTATATATTGTTTAGTTTCCTCCAATGGATCTTCATCCATTACTGCTAGGATTTCAAAACTATTTTTCTCGAGTGGTACTTGCAGATTAATGTTAATGTGTGTTCTTTGGTTTCTTCTACAGGAGATTAATTTGTTGAAACCTTCATTTCTATCCAATCCCACAACATTAGAGAAATTTTGAGGTTAAAATGGGCCTCAAAAAAAATGTACAACCAAAATCAACTTTGTAAAAACCAATAGGATTCAAGATGATAACGTCAACTATGGTGGATGATTAACCATTTTTGGAGTAAAAATGTAGAAATATTTTAAAAAAAAAAACTTTTTCATATCATATTTTCAACTTACCTCCCTATGGTTTCACTCAAATTTCAAGCAATAGCATTCATTGGATGCATAATTTGATAACTCATCCAAGGAGTACCCATGTTGCGTATTTTTTATGGACCCCGCTATAGGAAAAATGAGAAATACATTAAAAAACAAAAAAAAAAACAAGATTGAAATCACATTTTTCATGTATTTCTAATTTTTCATTTAGCAGGGTCCATCTAAAGTATGCAACATGGGTACTCCTTGGATACGTAATTAAATTATGCATCTAAGGAATGCTCTTGCTCGAAATTTGAGTAAAATCGTAGGGAGATAAGTTTAAAATATGAGTCGAAAAAGTAGTTTTTTATTGTTTCCCCCTAAAATTTGATGATGTAATCTAATCTTATTTTATTATTTCCACTATTATGTTATAATATTCATTAGGAGGCCAATTTTAGACCTCAAAACTTCTCTAATGTATTTGGTTCCTTCCTTCGACTTGGGCAATATCTAAAGAGATGGCCATGTTCATGTTAAAGTTGAAAACATAAAAGAACATGTTCATAGTCCATTGGTTGGGACCAAATATCCCCTTGATAATTAAGATTAATTGACTCTAACAAGGGTTGAAATAAATTCATGTATAGTCATAGGGAAGCATACAACATGTTCCGACCTCACTTGGTTACTTCTAAGACTTTGACAAAGCACCCTAGTACATTCCCAATGCCCTCTTGTATTTCTGGGGTCCAAAAATCAATTGGTACAAGGAGTACAACCTTATCCAAATAGGTGCAGATAGGAATTCCTCTTTGTCAGGGTTGAAACATTCTTCCCAATGCCAAATGTAAAACCCCGCATTATTGTAAATGTAAGGGCCCCTTCAAAAATTTGTGTTTTGTCTTCCAGGTTGGAAAATATTACTGTGAAAAATCCTTTGGGTTCCAAGCAAAGATCAATTTCCCCCTTTGATTGTCATTTCTGGGAAATCCATCACTTTAGTTCTCTTTGTGTATGCCAACCTCCTATAAATTTACAGATAAAGGCATGATATTTCAGCCTTTTATGATGATCCTCTAAGAAATGAGTTGGGTTTACAAAAATGGGGTTTAGATGAGCTTTAGATATACATATGCCTTGAAGAGTGGCTTTCCATATAGCCCCTAAAATCAACATGTTTGATGAAAATGTTGCATTCTTCTCTCGTTTGGTCAACCCTGTCGTAGAGCCAGAGATAATATTCTTGAAAGAGGGGAGGGGGAACTTGGTCCCTCTTTCAGGACACTCATCATATGGTAGAGACTCTATGAAACCCTTAGTACAATACTTCAAGGGTTAAAAATGGTGATTGTAGAAGAAGAGTCAGGATCAATTCTAGTTTCATGTTCAGAGAATAGTAAAGCTACTCAAGGCACTAAAAAATCCATGTGAAAATATGTGGAATATATATATAGTTATATTGTAT
>APFE030641061.1:45253-68908 GCA_000404065.3 Pinus taeda | reverse complement strand
TCCACGAATTGCGGGTGCGAAGTGTGAAAAGTATGATAAAGTCACAGGGTTGTCCGGCCTAGTCTCGTAATGTAATGTCGGCTGGATAGACCTACCCATGGTCCGCGGACCATGGGATTATATAAATAGAGTGAGGCTCTAAACAGATAGGATAGGGGAGAGAGGAGAGAGTCTAAGTAACTAAGTGAAGTGTTTCTTTGGGTCGTATAGTAGGAGAAGGCTCTGCGATTGAGTGCGCAGAGGCCTAGTAGTCTGCAGTTGAGTGCACGGACCCTTGTAGCTAAGTTCATAGGGCAAAGTCGAGTCTGTAACTGAGGAAGCAATTAATAAAGAGAATTTTCATCATAATTTTGTGTATATATTCTTGGGTTAATGCATGGTTGATATTATTTGCAAATATGTTGTTTACTTACTGCACGCACCTGTATGAATTTATGTTGTTAAGTATAACTTCAAGCATGCAAGTAGGCTAAGATAATCAACTAATATTAGAATACCCGTAAAATGTTAGGTAATGACATGGAAGTGTAGTGTTTCTTCCCTGAGTAAGGTTGCGCGTAGGTATTATATCGAGTCGCAAGGTACGGGAAAGTGCGTGAAGTAACCTGCGCGCAGGGTCAAACTGCGGACCAATTGAACTCATCAAACATCTCTAGGGTGTGGAAACTTGGTTCTAGCACCCTCCCATACTACTTCGGGTGAGACGTTAGTCTGCGTTCCGTGGAATTTTTCTGAAAGGGCCAATAGTACCAGGATTTGTTTAGCTAAATTAACTATGAACCTGGGTAGTCCCCAATAAGCCAACAAATGGTTCCCTTGTCGGGACCGAGATCTGCATAGAGATGTCTGATGTCGTATCACTAGAATCCAACAAAGAAAAGAATTGAAGAGTGGTTGGACAGAAATATTCATGAGTTCGCAAAGTAGGAATATAGGAATACGCGAGTATCGAAGGAATAGTGATTAGATTGTTATCTATATACTAAAATCCAAGAAATTTACTTTACATCCTTCCCCTCTGAGTTGTACGAGTGGATCACGAAACTAGCAGACAGACAAGGAAGGTGTAGGCTCGACACACCTATTGTGTGGACTCCAGAGTTGGTGTGCAGACTGGAAGCATCAGAATATAAGATTGCACATGCTCTAGATCACTAGCTCAATCAAATTATAAGGGGATTTATCACCAAATTCACGGTATATACTTCAGTTAGCTACAGCAAGGTAGAATGACGCTTCCTCAAAGTACCGCGAGGTAAGTATGCTAAATCTTTGAACACTTGGATTAAAATGCTACTGTGTGAAAAACAGGTTATGCGAATAAATTGATGTTTGGGGCTACACAAAGTGGCAGGATCTATAGAAACAAAGGTAGCATGGAACTAGAAACTATCCCTTTGATTTCACCTCTGTGAGAAAGTGAGGAAGAGCTCGCGGAAGTCTCACTAAGAAGTGTGATCAGTTTGATAAACCAGCAAATTCCACACATACCACTTCCACCTACACCACCACCATTTTCACTGTCTTCACCCCTGTCTTCGCCCACACCACCTTCACCACCACCACAATTAAAAATGGCAAGTGCGATAAAATTTTTGGTGTTCAAAGGAGTAGGGAATGAAGATCCAGACTAGTTTTGGTTCGTGATAAAGGTTGTGTGGGAATCGCAAGGAGTCACATATGACAATATAAAGAAAGCAATGCTGGTAAGCGCTTTGCAGGATCGCACACTGATGTGGTACATTAAGCACTCCAATGACAATCCAAACGCAGGGATTACGGATATCCAAGCTACACTAAAAAAGGAATTTAGCAGGCCAAAATCAGAGACACAGTCGATCATTGTATTTAAGGAAATTGCGATGCTTCCAAGAGAGACCCCATAGGAGTTGGATCAAAGACTAAAGTGTATGATTCATGAAGCCAACATGACCTTGTCGAATGGGAAACACCACACATGGTTTGTAGCATTGCTAATGCCGCATCTAAGGAAGCTATCCAGCAGAAGCTATCCACTCAAGCCGAGGCCTTGGAGATCGCAATGAGACTGCATGAGACCCTGATACAAGACACTAACCTGGGAGTCCAACAGATCCACACACAGTTCAAAAACTTGTGCCTTGAGATGCAGAGTTTGAAACAGGATACAACAACTCGCCCAAAAGCGCATGAGGAGGTATGGTGCATAAAGTGCAAAGGCTAGGGACATGACAAGGACCATTGTCCATTCTTCATGAACTACCTGGCAGGAGGAGGACCAATGCCACTGAGACCGGAGGCACAAGCAAGATTGAGCATGGTGCCTGCATTATGGTGGATGATTTATAAGATAGGAGGGAAGCATGCTACAGATAACTACCATCTATTACAGAAGTATATGTAGAGTTCCCAGCAGTTTTTCTATAATTTCTGCAAGTCAGTAGGCCATGATGAGTGCATCTATAGAAGTTATAAACCGATAATGGATTGGACTCCTACCTACAGAGTTCAGACTGGAACACGGGCCCTTGATCAAAATGTAGAGATGGTACGCACTGGATTTCAGGGGCGCAAACAAGGTCAAGGTGGAATGGGACAAGGAAGAGGTCGTAAACAATTGATATGATACAATTGTAGAGGACCAAGGCATTATTCCCGCGATTGTACAAATCCAACGAGACCATCATGCTTATATTGTACCTAGTTTGATCATGAGATAGAGGACTGTCCCAGCTAATAGCAAAGTTGCATGATAAAGGAGCACTCCAACCTCACCCAACTCAGAACCTACAAATGATGAGGTCTGAGCCGCACGAGGAAGACCCGAATGTAAATATCGTGCTCCAAAGTGGTATTACAGTAGGAGATGACAAAGGAAAGTAGCCCGAAAAGAGTGCCTAGGTTCGTAAGGCTCCAACAAAGGAACCAAAATTTTATTTGGAGCATGCTAAGGAGACATTCATGGAAGCTAAGAAGAGCTTCATGGAGGCCTCCACTTCAGGTAGTAAAGACAGACTGGGACCAAAAATGGACCCATAAATTCTCACTACCTTTTTGGAGACATGCATGAAGCTACTGCATGATAGAAAGGTTGTGAAGGAGCTACAAGAACTCATCATTAGATGTGTTGGGACCACACCAGGAGAACCGCACGTAGTCTAGAAGCTCAGGAAGCACATGACGCGAATAGCAAGAGAGATGAGATTGACCACACAGATCGGGGAATATGAAATGGATCAAGTGATTTTGGATCTAGGATCGGATGTGAACATCTTGCCAAAGCAAACATGGGAGCGCATGGGCAGGCCTGTGCTGCAATGGTCTCCTATTCAATTTCGAATGGCAAACCAGTAAAAGATCCTACCTATAGGAAGATTGCAAGCAATAATGGTAGATATCGAAGGTGCAAGAACGGTTGCAGATTTCAAAGTGATGGAGATTGTTGATGACAACAATCCCTATCCCACGCTACTAGGAATAGATTGAGCCACTAACATGAATGGAGTGATAAATCTAAAGAAGCACAAGATGATTTTTTAGAAGAAGTCACTGTGCATAGTGGTACCTTTAGACCCTACAGAAGGATCGCACTACACAGAGCCAGTGCACAACTATGATAGCGATGACGATCTAGAATGTATTTACAAGATAACCATGTGGGAGTAGGACTGGGTGAATCCAATAGTAGGTGGCACACTCTCGTGGGAGCACGAAAGCTCCTGCACCTCAGATTTGGATGAGGGAATAAATCGATGGTAGAACCAGTTACACGAGGAAACCATGCTCAACTGTAACATGATGACGAGGTCATTGTGTTGTGTGGAAATAGAGGTAAGAGATCTGCCAATGTATGATGGGTTGAGTGAGGTGGATGATTTCCTGAAGAAATTTGAAAAAGAAGTGTTAGAACAACAATGGTTTGATGCTCTAAAACGGGTACTGAACACTATGCCCGCAAGGTGGTGGGGTACGCACCAATAGAATTTTGAGGACTGGCACGAATGTAGAAGGATGATGCACATGCAGTTTGGAAAGCCTAGATGTGGATGAGAACCGGGTATGACAGATGGAACAACCCACGTGCCCACCTGTCCAGATGGGTATAGGCATATGGTACGCAACTTGCACGAAGGCACAACATAAACACAGAAGGAAACACGATCGACGAGCAGGAACATGTAAGGCAATGGTCCAAACAACAACTAGGAAGTATGGTAAGACCAAGCACGAAGAAGCATATTCATCCAGAAGCTTTTGACAAAGCACACGAAGCACTGAACGTGGTCCACCATGTGAAGCAAGTTGACTGGGATCTATGCATACCAGCGATTCTATGGGCTTATAGGACCATGCACAAAACCCTGACAATACGGGCACTTTCAAAGCTGAAGTATGGAGCAGATGTTGTAATCCCTATGGAGCATGCAAAGCCTAGTCCACGCATAGCAGCACCCATAGATATGATGGTTCATGAAGCCTGGAAAGAAGGAATCACATAGCTGCAAGAAATAGAACACATGGGACTTGAGGAAGAAATTTAACAGGGAAACATTCGACTCCAAGAACTTGATGAAGAAGGGGTACGGTTAAGAAAGAAAAGCACGCTGGTAGATGCGGAAGTCAACAAGCTGGAGGACGAGATAAAGGAATATTTTCTCGCCAAAAAAGATAGGATGGTAAGAGAAGGTGCATACGATCATGCTGACAAGTTTGAGAACTATCCCCATGAAATGATTAGTCTGATGCCTTGGCTTGGACCGCATATTGCTAAGCATAGTGACCAGGGTAGCGTGTTGCAAATGGTGAAGTGCGCGATGCCGACCATAACAATAAAAGGTGGGGATTCTCCAGGAACCATGATGGAGGACTGAATGGAACTCTATACGGGTGGTGCAGCCACCTGACTAGCCGAGGGAAGGGCAGTCTTAGCACTCCAGGCAATTGGAAGGGAGCACAGGACTATAAAATATTCTGCCTGGGAGCTGCATGATTTTAGAGATGCGCGCAGAAGAAAAGAGTCACAAGGTCTGCAACCGAGCACGAGGGGTTGCGTTGCCATGTGGGTTGGAAAAAAAGTGACCATTGAAGTCACTATTCACGATGAGATAATCGGCTTGAGGCCAAATGGAGCAGGCAGCAGGCATTTAAGATGTAATTTATGTGTAAGATTTAGGAAAATATGCCACCAAGGGAGCATTAATGAACCGGATTTTGGGGGAATTGTCGAACTTGAATTCAAAAAGTGCCATAAAATACAAAGGGTTTCCCAGCAAACAACACTTGGTCAGTTGTGAATTGAGCGATTAAGCAAAACCCTAAGTGTTGTGAGTGGATCATTGATTGAGCCCCTGATTTCGTGAGTAATCGATTACAGACCAGAGTCAATAACAACAAGAGGAAGGCATTGAAGAAGCAGGTGGACGTGGAACGACATAAGGAGGCAGTTCTAAAAGCACGCGTCTAACCTTGGATCAATGAGGCCTTCACCATCACGGCAAACATCGAAGGCAAGCTTGCAAACATACAGGGGATGCACACATTGATGCAGAGAAGCACCCAAGACATAGAGGTCTCAAAAGAGCGTATGCAGCAGATCTAGCAAGTCGCAGCTCAGTGTGCTACTGACCTCCGTGCAGTTCGAGAATAGTTGGAGGGACTCCATGCAAAGATCGCCACGCAAATAGAGTGACTTGAGGGCGAGTCACGATGTTTGTGTTGGGGGCCTATTTGCCATGGAATCCCCCTCAAGGCATGTTTTGGGGATCAAAACCCAAGTTTTGACCCAATCTTGTTGTAAAGCTCCACGAATTGCGGGCGTGAAGCATGAAAGTATGATAGAGTCACAGGGTTGTCCGCCCTAGTTTTGTAATGTAATGTCAATTGGATAGACCTACCCATGGTCCGTGGACCATGGGATTGTACAAATAGACAAGAGAGGGAAGAAAGGAGAGAGTCTAAGTAACTAAGTGAAGTGTGTCTTTGGGTCGTAGAGTAGGACAAGACTATGCAGTTGGGTGCATAGAGGCCTAGTAGTCTGCAGCTGAGTGCGTGGACCCCTGCAGCTAAGTGCACAGGGTGGAGTCAAGTATGTAACTGAGGAAGGAACTAATAAAGAGAAGTTTTATCATAATTTTGTGTATCTGTTCTTTGGTTAATGCATGTTTGATATAATTTTAAAATATACTCTTTATTTACTACGCGCACCTGTATGAATGGTTTATGTTGTTAAGTATAATTTAAAGCACGCAAGTAGGATATAATAATCAATTAACATTGGATTACCAGTAACATCTTGGGTAATAACATAAATCAAGATGTTCATTCCTTGAGTAGGGCTACGCGAAGGCAGTATATCGGGCTGTGACGTATGAGAAAGTGTGCAAAGCAACCTCCGCATAGGGTCAAACCACGAACCACTTGAACTCATCATACATATCCAGGGTGCGGAAACCTGGTTCTAGCACCCTCACATACTACTTCGGGTGAGACCTCAGTCCATGCTCCGTGGACTATTGCCAAAAGGGCTAGGAGTACCAGGATTTGTTTGGTTAAATTAACTCTAAACCTAGGTCAGGCCCTAATAAGCTAACAAAGCTCAGTGTGCTGCTAACCTCCACGTAGTTCGAGAACAGTTGGAGGGACTCTGCACAAAGATCAGTGTACCAACAGAGTGACTCGAGGGCGAGTCACGATATTTGTGTTGGGGGCTTGTTGGGCATGGAAACCCCCCAATGCATGTTTTGGGGCTCAAACCCCATGTTTTGACCAAATCTTGTTGTAAAGCTTCGTGAATTACGGGCATGGAGCGTGAAAGTATGAAAGAGTCATAAGGTTGTCCACCCTAGTTTTGTAATGTAATGTCGGCTAGATAGACCTACCCATGACTCATAGACCATGGGATTGTATAAATATAGTGAGGCTCTAAGTAGATAGGAGAGGGAAGAGAGGAGAGAGTCTAAGTAACTAAGTGAAGTGTGTCTTTGGGTCGTAGAGTAGGAGAAGGCTCTGCAGCTGAATGCGCAGAGGCCTAGTAGTCCATAGCTGAGTGTGCAGACCCCTGCAGCTGAGTGCGTAGGGAAAAGTCGAGTCTGTAACCGAGGAAGGAATTAATAAAGAGAAGGCTCATCATAATTATGTGTATCTATTCTTGGGTTAATGCATGTTTGATATAATTTGCAAATATACTGTTTATTTACTGCTTGCACCTGTATGAATGGTTTATTTTGTTAATTAAAACTTAAAGCATGCAAGTAGGCTAAGATAATCAACTAACATTGGAATACCTGTAAAATCTTGGGTACTAACACGGAAGTGCAGCGTTCAATCCCTGAGTAGGGTTGCACATAGGTAGTATATTGGGCTGCGAGGTATGGGAAAGTGCGCTAAGAAACTTACGTGCAGGGTCAAACCATGGACCAATTGAACTCATCAGACATCTACAGGGTGTAGAAACCTAGTTCTAGCACCCTCCCATACTACTTCGGGTGAGACCTCAGTCCGCGCTCTGTGGACTGTTGTCGAAAGGGCCAATAGTACTAGGATTTGTTTAGCTAAATTAACTCTGAACATGGGTCAGACCCCAATAAGCCAACACCTTGGCACTGGCATTCTTTGTCATGAGAGCATCTAGAGTCTCCTAGATGTTGTCAAACCGATAGCATGGGAGCATCGAGAGGTCAAGAGGTCTAAAACCTCAGTGGGACCCAGGGGTTAGTTACCAAAAGTGTTAGGATTGTTCTCAAGATTCCTTTAGTAGATGTGGAAGGTCTATATGATGTGTTTCCCTCAATTCCATTTCCTTAAGGTCACTCATATCATAGCAGCTTCTTGTCACATGTTTACCCTGGTTGGCCAGTTACTTGGGTAGATGTGTGATCCAAAATGGATCTTGAATAAACTTCTAAGTCTATGGTGTTCCTCACAGAGGAAAATCAAAGTCCAAGGATGCTCTTGGAAATAGTCCCATTACATAGATCTTCTCCTTCTAAATCTACTACAATTTGAATGGGCTGAAACAGACTTCGAATGAAGAAGTTATTGCAGAAAGAAGATTTCCTTTGTCCGTTGAAAAAGGAGGCATTTCTTCTCAAAATGGCACAAAAGGCTCATTGACGAAATCGCATCACAAAAGGCCAAGGAGGAGGATTTAACACAAGGGCAAAAGGACCCCCGATCAACGATCTTTGATATATCGGTTCGGAGGTAGGCTGCAGGAGATATCGGGACCCAGGCGGGGCCGATTGCGATATGTTGATACGATATGCAATGTGCGATATCGGCGATCGGCAGATTGGAAAGTTGTCATCGTCAATGTATAGACCCCCAGGGTCGTTGCGAATTATGATATTGCGATATTCCGAAATGTCGATGGACCGATGTATGATTGTGTGTGGACCATTGGATAGGGTCCGCAGATCAATAGTCATGATTTGATCGGGCTGATCAGAGATCGGGAGATCGACAGATCCCTGATACAAAGGCTAATGTACCATGTGACATGCAATAGCGATATGCCGATAAGGGCCAGACCTGATGGGTTTATAGGCTCGATTTCATAAGTTTTGAAATCCAAGAATGCAATATTTTTTATATTTCCTGTGTATTGGGTTTTTTTACCATTTCTCTTTGCGATTGCGATAAGTGATTTTTGGACGGACCCGATAGGTTTTTAAGGGCACTTCAATAATATTTGAAATCCGATTAAACACTCTATGAGGAATTTTCCTGTGTATTTCTGGTATATCTCTATGTATTGGGAAATATGGTCGTTTTCAGGTTTTTGCCCGAAGAAAGGCCCCTGATTCCTTGTAATTGTACCTGATCATTGTGCCACGCTGCAAGCAGGCATTTCATAACAACGATGCATTTGTAACGCACATAGCCACAAATCCAGATGGCCAAGCGTATAGCCATAGAGCTAGAGAGCTAAAGGGTCAGACGCAGAGCCATAGGGAGCAGGGAAAACGCAGAGGTAGAAGAATGATTCCTCGTGATCAAAGGACAGAGGAATGGTTATGGAAGCCGCAGAGCCAGAAGGCTACCTCACAAAAACACAGAGAGCATGATTAACAGGGAGCGCTTGACAGAGAGCTCAAGATATGTACAGAGGAAGCTTGGAGAAGCCCAAAGTTGTTTGAACACTAAGGAATCCAAAGGGAAAGTTCAGTGTATGCCGAGAGAGCACAGAGAGTTTTTGGAGTCACTCCGAGGTCAAGTGAACTAGAGAGCTCAATCGACAGTAGCAAGTTGTTGCTGAAGGTTGCTAAGGATGCACACATAGGTCAAGAGAAGCTCATGAGAGCTAGAGCCAGGGCCAAGAGCCAGAGCCAGAGTTGAGAGCAAGAGCACCAGAGCTACAGAGCCAGAGTGCTTGATAGAGGCATAGCCAATAGAGGTTGGAGGCAGAACCTCAAAGCCACAAAGCTTAAAGCAGACTTCTAAGAGTCGTGATGCCGTAGTGAAGCTGCAGAACAGTAAAGGGTCAAAATTATCAAGCTGTTGCTGGTGTCCAAAGTGGGTTGAAGATAGAAGAAGGAATTCCAGAGACAGTTAAGATAATTCTAAGGGAATTGGTGCAAGCTAGAGAAAGATCGCTCAGAGCGTTGATTGAAGAAGTCAAGTCCAGAGAAGCCTAGATCTGTCTACAGAGTGAGGACAGCTAGAGGGGCAAGATGGCATTCTAAACCCATAGGTTTAGTGTAAACTAATGGACTTGAGCATGCAGCTTGTAAAAGAACTTAAGTCATAATCCAAGAGAGCCTAGTTGAGTTGACTAGAGCTCAAGGAGCCGTAGCCAAGAGTTTTGGGTGAACTCCATATTATATTGATGTTATGTGTGATTGCTTGTTGATGCATTGTATTTGCTGCTTTATTTGCTATTATATGGTTTATATCAGTTCAGGAAACTAAACTAAAAACACATAAATAGTTTAAAACCAAACACAATCATCCACCTATTTCAAGAACTTTTAATTCCGCAATTGGTTAATCATAAGGTCTTGGAAAATATTTAAGATTTGGAAGTGGGAGAGGTTCTTGTAAGCTTGACAAGAAGCCTTTAGTTCCCCATTTTCAGATCAAGTGGTATCAGAGCCTAAGATTAATTAACCCCACCTTCAGGAAGGTGATATCAAAGCTAATTATACCAGAGCAAGTGGTATCAGATCAGAATTCTTGATTGACAGAGCAAAGATTACTTGTCTGAAAGGTGTTTAAATAGTCAGAGGTTGATTGTATGCTTGTTTGTAGACTGACTATTGTTTGATTCTGTAGAAGTATGGACAATCTTATGGAGGAAGTTCCAAATCTGCCATGAAGGCCATTAAAACAGTTCCAAGAAGGATTTTCATTTCAGGTCTTCTACCTCAAGAGTGTGAAGATTGTATTCAGGAGGAATTCAATAGCTTGAAACATCATTTGCAGGATTCAGGTGTTCAAAAGCACACACTTGAACCAGAGAGTTGTGGAAACTCTAACAGCCTTGAAGAAATTTATTGTGTTCCAAAGGGAGCCACTTATTCATTTGATTCACCTCCTCAAGAAGGCAATAAAGGTGAAAGAGAAAGGTATAAATCTGGTTCTAATCACCTTCCTTTTGATTTTGCAAAGCATGATAAATTTCGACATAGATATGGGAAAAGAATTGCGTGTTCCTTTTGTAGTTTGGATAACCATAATGTTTCTAGATGTTGGAAGAGAATGGAATCATACAGGAAAATTTTGGAGGAAAGGAAGCAAGAAGCCAAAGGTCCATTGGACAAGGCAAAAGACGGTGTCAAGAGGATGCACATGTGTTGCACTCACTACCATAAGCAAGGACATCTTGTTGAAACGTGTTGGACTCTGAATCCAAAAATGCTTCCATGAACACTGACGAAAGTGGAAAGAGAAAACGACAGAAATGGAAAGGAAGTTTCCATGGTTGATGTGTTTCAGGATGATTCACATGTTGATGCTGATGTGCAGACAAAGGTAGTGCCTTTGAAATTGATTGGTAAGAAATGGTTAGACTTCTTATCCCATAAATATTGCATGTCTTTTTGCATCTATTTGCATTTCTTTGTTAATAGAATGCAAGTTGCAGGATTTTACGAAGAAGGTGAATGGAAAAGTTGAGTAGGAGACTCACTTTGTTGTTGCAACATTATATTCGTTTCAGCTTCAAAAGTACAGTGTGCTTAAGCGAAAGTTGATGGATGAAATGGATGCATAAGTTTGATGTGCATGAGCACAAGGATGTTGATGTTGTCCTTGTATTTTAACATGTATGTGTAATTAAATTGTAGGTTTGATTTCTTTGGCATGCATGTAATGCAATATTGACTTGAGAAAATTTGATTTTGGTCTCCAAGATGGAGATAATGATGAAGTGGTTCATCTTTTGAAAAAGATTCCTAAAGGTCTTTTTATATATGCTTGAATTGAAGGGTCATTTGTTTTAAAGGCATGTTTTGTGGGCTTGTTATCTAGTCCATCATTTGTATACATATGTAAGACATGGAGGTGTTCACAAGATGTGAAATCTATTTCTTTTGTTGAAGCAAGAGTTTTATGCCATCCAGTTGTTGTCTATATTTCTGTTGTTGTTAACAGTTGTTGTTGGTAGCTTTTCAAATAGGTAGAAATGAAAATTTTGTGAAGTAGATGTACTTCAAATTTCTTTGAGCCACCTTGGATCAATGATCAAGGTAGAGAAGTTCAAACTACCTTCTGTGACCATCTCAGCAGGAGTTCTGCATGAAGTCAAGAAGGAAGACAGTTCTTCCTAGGAGGACCAGCACATCTAGGAAGGAAAGTGGTCAGAGACTTTGGTTCAAAGACACTATGCAGAGGCAAGTGTATGGAAGCTAAAAGAAGAGGGTTTTGTTAATCTCATTTATTGTTCAGATTAGTATATCAGTATTTTGGAGACCAAAAGTTTTTTAGTGGGAAGCCGTGATCTGAAATGGATCTTAGATAAACTTCTAAGTCTAAAGTGTTCCTCATAGAGGAAAATCAAAGTCCAAGGATGCTCTTGGAAATAGTTTCATTGCATATATCTTCTCCTTTTGAATCTACAGCAATTTGAATGGGCTAAAATGGACTTCGGATGAAGAAGTTATCACGGAAAGAAGATTGCCTTTGTCCTTTGAAAAAGGAGGCATTTCTTCTAAAAATGGCATAAAAGGCTCACTGAGGAAATCGCTTTGCAAAAGGACAAGGAGTAGGACTTAATGCAAAGGGTGGAAGGACCCCTGATCAGCAATCTCTGATATATGAGTTCGGAGGTAGGCTACAGGCGATATCGGTACAAAGGCAGGGCCGATTGCAATATGTCGATCTAATATGCAACGTGTGATATCAGCGATCGGCAGATCAGCGGATCGGCATTGGTGATTGGCATCAGCGTTGTACAGACCCCCGGGGCCATTGCGGATTGCAATATTGCAATATGACGAAATGTCGATGGGCCGATGTGAAATTGTGTGTGGACCATTGGATCAAGTGCGCAGATCAACGGTCAGGATTCGATCGGGGTGATCGGAGATCGGGAGATTGGTGGATCCCCGATACAAAGGCCACTGCACAATGTGACATGCGATAGTGATACACTGATAAGGGTTAGACCCAATGGGTTTATAGACTCGATTGCATAAGTTTTGAAATCCGGGAATGTGGGATTTCTTTGTGTTTCCTGTGTATTGGGTTTTGTTTTACCATTTCACTATGTGATTGTGATAAGAGATATTTGGAAGGACCCAATAGGTTTTTACGGGTGATTCAATAATATTTAAAGTCCAATTAAATGCTCCATGAGGTGTTTTCCTGTGTATTTCCAATATATCTCTATGTATTGGGAAATATGGTCATTTTCGGGTTTTTGCCCGAAGAAAGGCACCCAATTCCTTATAACTGTCCCTAATCATTTGACCACGCTGCAAGCGAGTGTTTCATAACAATGATGCATTTGTAACGCATAGAGCCACAGAACTAGATGGCCAAGTGTAGAGCCATAGATCCGTAGAGCCAAAGGTTCAAATGTAGAGCCACAAGGAGTAGGGAAAATGCAGAGGCAGAAGAATGACTCCTCATGATCAAAGGATAGAGGAACGGTTGTGGAAGCCACAAAACCGGAAGGATGCCTAACAAAAACATAGAGAGCGCGATTAACAGGGAGTGCTTGATAAAGAGCTCAAGATATGCACACAGAGGCTGAGAGAAATGCATAGAGGTAGCCTGGAGAAGCCCAGAGCTATTTGAACACTGAGGAATCCAAAGAGAAATCTCAGTGTCTACCAAGAGAGCACAGAGAGTTTTTGGAGTCACTCGAAGGTCGAGTGAACCAGATAGCTCAATCAACAGCAACGAGTTATTGCTGAAGGTCGCTGGAAGGTTGTTGAGAATGCACACAGAGGTCAATAGAAGCTCGTGAGAGCTAGAGCCAGAGCCAAAGCACCAAAGCTGGAGAGTCAGAGTGCTTGACAGAGGCATAGCCAATAGAGGTTGGAGGCAGAGCCTCAGAGCCACAAAGCTCAAAGCAGACTTCTAAGAGTTGTGATGTCGTAGTGAAGCTACAGAACAAAAAAGGGTCGAAATGATCAAGTTGTTGCTGGTGTCCAAAGTGGGCTAAAGACAGAAGAAGGCATTCTAGAGACAGTTAAGAGAATTCTAATGGAGCTGCTGCAAGCTAGAGCAAGATCACTCACAGTGTTGATTGAAGGAGTCAAGTCCAGAGAAGCCTAGATCTGTCTGCAAAGTTGTTTCTGCGAAAACTAGTGTCTTTTGATGTGCTAGTCCCACTAAGATGGGTAGCTATCTTAGAAACAAACAATCAAAGAAAATTGTGATTTCCTTTATGTATGATAGATAAGAGAGAAGCAAAGAGTACCAACCCGAATCTTCCGCTTGGCTGCTTACTTGTTTCCTCTCTCCTTTGATCGAGCTTGCCACTCCTCTCCTACTTGTTCCGCTTTAGAGAATACCTGTAGAGGAGAATAAAAAAAAAACCATCAAAGCATATCGATTTATAATACCATAAACAATGCAGAATTAGAAATACATTGACCATACAATTGCATTCATAAATAACAAGATTCACAAATATACGATTATATGGAGGAAAACTCAAATAACTTTATTAATAGTAGAAGAGAGGATTACAACCCAGCTATCTAATCCAACATCATTCTCTCAACATCAAAGCCCTTTTCACCTCATGAAAAGCAAGATCACCCAACAATACAATGTCTCTTCTCAAAGGGAAACCAATAGCACTTCCTTACAAACTACAAAATTCCAGCCTCTAGATCTCTCAGATGAGGGATCCATATATAGATGTCTTGCAAGGGTGTGAGTCGGCTCTAGGTTTCTGATTAATTTCATTCCACTGATAGTTCTTGGTTCCGCTTGGAGATTTCCTTGATCTCTTACTCATCCCTGAGCGAATTCAAAGAGGCAAGTGTCATAGAAGAAGTTTCTAGAAGATTCCATGAGCATCCACTTAGAAAATTGTCTCTTCCATTTGTCTATTCTTTCTCATTGCACCCCACAAAAGGCTCTTTTAGTATGCATCGCACCTGGCTAGTGTAGCAGCTAGTATGCATCGCACCTTGACCATGGAGCAGTCAGTATGGTCCAATTTTGGCCAGTTCTGAGTGGTTTTTTAGGTGGAACTTCTGGGAAATGATTTAATCAGTTGACCATGATCCTTTAGGGTATGAAACAACACTTTTAGGGGTTAAAGAGCCCTTAATTTATCAACATATATGATTGAGGTTGTAGTGCCCAAATATGTCTATAAACGCTGCCCCCTAAAGCATGAGGTCGTAAATCTTCTGATGTCAGGTGAAATGCTTTATCATGAGGATCCAAGGTATTCGAACTAGAAGGTGACCTGTATAAGATACAATACAATACATCATCATCATATTATTTTCATTATCTAGCTGAGGTAGACATTCCCATGCTCAGCTTTATAAATTCATTTTCATGTACATGGAATAGATAACCATCTGCGGTTGCAGATTGGTGATTCTTTATATGTCGAGTCATCATCCCTTAGCTTGGATGATCATCTATGCAGCTTCTGTGTACATTTGGTGTCTTTATTTTCCTAAATATATCGTAGCCTAGATGGATGAAACTAGATCCTGGGTATTCAAACTCGTTCAATCTTCACCCGATGTACAAGTCGATCCATGTGAAAAGATGTTCTAGAGTCGAACAAGGAAAGACATCGCCTGATTACCAGCCAATGATGTAAGCTGTTAACAAGCACGATAGGAATCACCGATAATGATAATGACCCTCAAGGTACTACAGTACAATTCACGTGGTGTGAATATATTAGTCGATGTTGAACACCACACAAAATCTTTCGATCGAAGGCCATTGATGTAAACCTGTCGCTAGAAGTGAGAAACTTGCCATTGAGGCATGCAAGCTTCAAAGTATTGAAAGGGGTATTTCTAAGTCGACTTCTTGGATAATGATCTGATGTCGACAAGAAGTGACTCATCGTAAGAGGGCCTTGATGTATCCCACATCTATGACACAAAACAAAGCAAATGTTTTCTGGAGGTGAAAATGATATGATGATACAAGGTTCACAAATGGCGGTCATGAAAAATGGAGGGTGAAGGTATTGCAGTGGATGAGGCATTAGCTGGGTGGTGAATTCTTTGAATGACTTCTCTTGAACATGTCGGCGACACTAAAATGGATTGGTAGATTTAACCCCAAAAGATGGATGGTGTGGAGGACCAATGGTGATATGACCGGTGAATGGAATAACCCAACCTGACTCAATCATGGTGATGTCATGTTCAAGAGCGACCTGCTACCAATAAAATTCTTCAAGTTTTCTTTACTTTTTTCCCCAGTCATTACTGACTAGTACCTCTTTATTTTTGTCAAGCTTGAGGAGGATAACATATGCTTGTTCTATAATTTACCCTTCGGACAAACCTGTCGCTATGTTTTAGTGAGCCTAGCGACAGTGAAACTCGTTCTTGTTTGGGTGGACAAGTTTGTCGCTATTGTTTTAATGAGTTTAATGACAAAGATAACTCAGTCCTTTTCATGTTTAGAGAGTTTGAAAATGGATGAAAAGGAAACTCCAAAAGTCATTTTTTCGTAGCATAATCCCTTAAGTCCGAAAAAATATAAAATAATTGAAAGAGATGACGTTTCGATCATTTTAGTGAGCCAAAAAGGACAAGTGCTCGATATTTTTGTTTGATAATCCCTTAGGTCCCAAAAGATTAAAATGTATAGGAGGGATGGCACTTCCCTTTACTTTAATGAGCTGGAAAGGCCAATAGCTCGGTAATTTTTTCATATTTAATGAGTCTAAAAAGAGCTTAAAATAGACTTGTTTTTTAGGAACAAGTGATGTTTTCGAGTAGCAGCTGGTTCTAGGTAAGTTTGGAAATTCTCAAAACATGGCAGTGTGAAGAGGGTGGCTAACAGAATCACTTGTTGCAGCTGTTCCTCAAAAGGGTAAACAATTAAGTGGAAGCGCATGATCGGTCAAAATGGAGGTGATGGAAGAACACAACCAAGGTTCAAAAGGCTGATAGCATGGCAATCACAGAGGTCATTTACTGAAGGTGGGTTTATTTTTTAATGAACTTGAACCTTGTGCCAACATGTGCTCAGTGGCAGGTTTATTTTTTAACAAGCTTGAACCTTGTGGAAACATTACTCATGATATTGGTCAAAGATATTCAGTTCCCCATTTAACACATTAGATTCTTTCATCGGTTGTTCAACCTGCTTAATTGCTCCATCAAATTGATTAGAAATACATATGTATTCCTGAAAAATGAATTAAACACTAACATTTTACTTGAAGTACGTGAATAGTAACATAAAAAGTAGTTTTACCTCTCATTTTTACCATTGCATTTCAAATTTGGGATTTTGGAGCTCTGGAGTGGTTTTCCCCCTCAAATTTCATCAACTGATTTCAGGAGATCCAATGGACTATTCTCCATGCCGTCAGGACCAGGTAGGAGCTAACCCTAAGCTTTTCCTTTTCATTCCATCCTTTTCTAGTTTTGAGCAACTTTTCCCTTGTTCCTAGGCCCTTGGGGTTTGAAGAGTTTGTTATTCTTCCATCTCACCTAGACTGCATCGAAAAGTGCGATGCATATTGAGCTAGACACTGGTCAGTCAGTATGCATCTCACCCTGTGCACATGCAGGATGCAATGGGCACAGAAGGGAAACTTTATACAGTAATTTTTCATGAAATTTTTGCTTGCTTTTTCTCAAATCAAGATCCTAATTTATATTTTGCTTGTGTTTTAGAGATTTATCAGATCAAGATGGTCGTCACATGGCGTGAACATGAACATGAAGAAGAGGACAAGATTGCCTTACATGCCCAGGGCATAGCTACTGCATTACGAAATAGTGGTTTGCTCAAATTCTTTTGCATATCTAGCATGAGGCAACAAATCAATTTGTTGCAATATTTTCTCGATGCATGGGATCCGATCAACCAAGTATTCTAGATTAGAGGCAAATCCATTCCATTGACAGTCAAAGATATCTACTTTTTGATGGGGTTATCGAGGTGCGGTGCCCCTCTCTCACTGTCAAAATCCACCTGTGGGGGTGAATCTGTGAGGGATTATATTCGCCAGTTTTGTAGAGATGGATCTCAGCATAGTAAGGATGAAAAGATCAATATCCAAGATGTCACTGATCGGTCTTTGAGGACCATTTTGTTCACCTTTGCTAGAATGGATGGTAGCGCAGCTCTTCATTTGGCCAACAGATCTTATATGCAGTACGCCTTGGAATGCCTAGAACAAAAGGTATTCAACTGGTGTGAGGCAGTACTTCCAATTATAAAAGAACAGCTTTCCAAGGTAAAGAATGGAAGATCCAAGAACTTTCACTATGGTTTCATTTTGACTACTTTCGCCATGGAGAGGATTCCATTGATGCAGCCATAGTACATCTCAATAGGATTGCCAACACCGAGGGAACCATTGATGCAGAGATGGTTTGATCTCATGGCCAGACATGCTGGTCAATCACAGATTTATTTCTCCAATGCCGTCTCTGAGTGGTTCAACTGTTAGGAGATGGTCTTCGCAGAATATCCATATGTTGGGATGGATTTTCGAGGCGACCCAGATTTGGCGTTACCGCTGGCGAGCAGTGGAGTGTTATGGGTAAGATGATTTGACCATGTCTTTGTTTATTAGTTTTATAATGTTTTAGTGTTTTTTAAATGTTATCAAGACTAATAAAACTCATATATTTGTGTAGATGTTGGGCCAGTGCGACCAATAGTATGCCCAAGGGCGGCAGCTGACGTCCCAGCAAGAGAGGTTGTAGGGAGGGTTTTCCTTTATGATCCAAACATAGCAGAGACCCTAGCAGTGTTGCAGGATCAAGTCGAGGGCCTCACTCTTGGTATTCAAGATGTCAGGACCGACAAGTTACCTTTGAGATTACAACGCCATACTACTGGTGTGCCGAGTCGATGGGCTAGGCTCTTGCGTATGATCACACAGGCGGTGACATGTTATCACTAGCATCATTAGCCTAGGATGCTTTCCTGCATTCATTTTTGAGTTTCTTGGTCATGTGACCGATTTTGTCTTGGACACAAAACATTTTGTAAAAACTATAAACAGTTATATACTTTTTTATTTTTGGAGTTTTATCTTGGTTAAGTTATCTGATCCTGATGCAAATGTTAATTTAAAACGCTTTTCTTTACAAATGCTACAAATATCTATCTAACACATAATTTGATAATGAATCGTTTATTGTGTTTAAGTTTATGGAAATGTGTTGATATTGAATGGAATCAAACTACCTTTCCAAAATCCTGACTCTTAGGAACATGTGATAGATAGTTAGGTTCCAAACAGAATAGATGCCAATAAGCTGTAGAATGACTAGTTGTGAATCTAGCCTGACAACAAGTCAGCGTATGCCATGTGAAATGGAATTAGAGAGAAGCTCCATCAATGCGTTGTACTTAGCGATGTTGTTCGTTGATCGACCAATACATATCCCCTTGAAACTCACTAACTCGCCGCTTGGAGCAAAAATGGCCCAGGCTACAAAAGATAGGTTATGCATACTACGACTAGCTCCGTCGGCATACCCAACGAATGTTTCCAAAAGATCCAACATCTGCAACAAATGCAAAGTGGATTACCTAACAAAAATGACAACCCTTGATGAAAACAAAAATGTAACAAAAGCATATCTATAAATAGATTACTACACTTAATCAAGCATAGTAATGCTTAAGATACAACCCGTTTTTGGGTTGCGACAGTGGAATCCCATTGTAATCTACCAACTCGTAGGCTCCTTTTGTTAATACTCGTTTAAGAATATAGGGGCCCATCCATAATGGTTCAAACTTACCTGCTCCCAATTTATCAGAGTCCTGATCGTAAAGCAAGACCAGGTTGCCTTCTGAGAAAACACGAGGCTTGACATTTTCATCAAATTGTGCTTTGACATGTTTCTTATGTGCTTCGTTAGCCAGCAACGTCATGACAAGTTTCATCCAAGTGGATTAGTTCCAATAAACGAGCCTCTTCCTCCGAAGTTTCAGGAAGTAGATCAATTGCAAGCTTGAGAGATGAAATTTCACACTGAATCGGTAAGACAGCTTCTAGGCCATACACCAACTGAAAGGGTTTGAATCCAGTTTTGTTTCTCACCGATGTCCTATATGCCCACAGAGCTGAGTACAGGATTAAGTACCAATTCCATTTGTGGACTCTAATCATCCTTTGCAGCATGCACTTCAGGACTTTGTTGATGGCCTCAACTTTTCCGTTAGCCTGTGGATAATATAGAGTAGAACTATCGTGGGAAATTCCTAATTTGGCAGTCAATTCAACCATCATGTGATTGCGAAAATGTAATCCATGATCTGTGACTATAGCCTATGGAACACTAAATCTACAGACTACATGATTAAAAAAGAAAAGAGTAGTCATTTCGTTGTTGTTGTTTAATGTAGGCATCGCCTTGGCCCATTTGGTAAAATAGTCGACAACGACTATGATATACCCATGCCCCCTGGCCGAGGTGGGGTTACATGTCATGAAATCTATGCTCCATTTAGTGAATGGCCCAACAACAACTATTGGATGCAGTGGTGCAGGTGGTAATATCGTTTTGCAGTCGAAAATCTGACAAGCATGGCAACTTTTGACTGCAATTATGCAATCTTTGAATATTGTGGGCTAGAAGTAACTAGCTCATAAGATATTTTGTGTCGTAGCATAACTAGATTGATGCCCCCAACACACACCTGAATGACAATCATTCAGGACCTTTTTGGCCTCCTCATGCGTGAGGCACCTTCACAAAACTATATCGACACCACGATGGTAAATTGTATCACCAACTATCATGTAGTCTTTTGCTTGGTATCAAGTACGTCGTTGTACAAAGCGAGAGGTGTTAGGCCTAAATGTTTGGGTTTGGAGATAGATCAGTATATCTCCGTACCACGGTTCACTTGACGATATCAAAAACAAAGTTTCATCCACGATTGGTGCTTTAGAAGTTAAATCGTTGGACGAGGATGGGAGGTCACAAAGTAACTCTGCGAAGACTAGAGATTTCTTTGATTTGGATTTTGTGAATTCCAGATCAACTTCTTGCAAAATGGCTATCCATTTGGAATATTTTCCCCCTAGCAATGGACGTGACAGAATGTAAGTCATAGGGTTGAAATCTGACAAAACGGTAGTTTTGTGAAAAGTATATAGTGCCGAAATCTATGCCCCATTTTGTTTCTGGGAAAACTAGTGTCTTGTTTATCTACTAGTCCCACTAAGACGGGTAGCTACCTTAGAAAAAAACAATCAAAGAAAATTTTGATTTCCTTTATGTATGATAGATAAGGGAGAAGCAAAGAGTACCAGCCTGAATCTTCCGCTTAGCTCCTTGCTTTTTTCCTCTCTCCTTTGATAGAGCTTGCCACTCCTCTCCTATTTGTCCCACTTTAGAGAATACCTATAGAGGTGAAGCAAAAAAACACCATCAAAGCATCTCGATCTATAATACCATAAACAATGTAGAATTATAAATACATTGACCATACAATTGCATTCACAAATAACAAGATTCACAGGTACACGATTATATGGAGGATAACTCAAATAACTTTATTAATAGTAGAAGAGAGGATTACAACCCAGCTATCTGATCTAGCATCATCCTCCCAGCATCAAAGCCCTCTTGACCTCATGAAAAGCAAGATCACCCAACAATACAATGTCTCTTCTCAGAGGGAAACCAACAGCACTTCCTTACAAACTACAAACTTCTAGCCTCTAGATCTCTCATATGAGGGATCCATATATATATGTCTTGCAACGGTGTGATTCAACTCTGGGTTTTTTATTAATGTCATTCCACTGATAGTTCTTGGTTCCACTTGGAGATTTCCTTGATCTCTTACTCATCCCTGAGCGAATTCAAAGAGGCAAGTGTCATAGAAGAAGTTTCTAGAAGATTCCATGAGCATCCACTTAGCAAACTGTCTTTGCCATTTGTCTATTCTCACTCATCGCACCCCACAGAAGGCTCTTTCAGTATGCATCGTACCTGGCTAGTGTAGCAGCTAGTATGCATCGTACCTTGACCATGGAGCAGTCAGTATGGTCCAGTTTTGGCCAGTTCTACGTGGTTTGTTAGGTGGAACTTCTGGGAAGTGATTTAATCAGTTGACCATGATCCTTTAGGGTATGAAACAACACTTTTAGGGGTTAAATACCCCTTTGTTTATCGACATATATGATTGGGGTTGTAGTGCCCAAATATGTCTATAACAAGAGTGAGGACAGCCAGAGGGGTAAGATGGAATTCTAAACCCATAGGTTCAGTGTAAACCAATGGAGTTGAGCGTGGAGCTTGTAAAAGAACTTAAGCCATAATCCCAGAGAGCCTAGTTGAGTTGACTAGAGCTCAAGTAGACGTAGCCCAAGATTTTTGTTTGAACTCCATATTATATTTATGAATCTTGGGTGAACTCCATATTATATTTATGTTATGTGTGATTGCTTGTTGTTGCATTGTATTTGCTACTTTATTTGTTGTTATATGTTTTATATCAGTTCAGGAAAATAAACTTAAAACACATAAAAAGTTTAAAACCAAACACAAGAATCCACCTATTTCAAGCACTTTTAATTCTTTAATTATTTAATCATAAGGTCTTGGAAAATATTTAAGTTTTGGCAGTGGGAGAGGTTCTTGTAAGCTTGACAAGAAGCCTTTATTGCCCCATTTTCAGATCAATGTGGGAGGAGGGTGTTACATTTTGGGATTTTGTTTGGGTTGTTGGTGAGGTTGGTGTGGTTTATCCATGATCTAACCTCTCAATCGACCTTCAATACCTCATTCGAGCCCCTGTTTATCCTGTGGTTTGTGCAAAAATGACGCGGGCAAACCACGGTCTCATGTTTTAATAAAAAATAAGTTTTTGATTGAGCATTATAGCTCGACCAAACCTTAATGCTCGATCGAGGGTTTGTTTTAAAACCTCAATCAAGTTATTTTTTTAGTGCTCGAGGAGCTCAATCGAGCGCTTAAAAATGGCTTGATCAAGTCCTTAAAATGCTCGATCGAGCCCTTCTTTTTTCACCTAAATTTTCCCTGCCTTTGCCAAAAAATGTAACCCAACTCCATGCTTTTACACTATGATTATATTTTTTTCCATGTGTCTCATCACATCTCCTACCAATCATTGGATAGTGTATCCATTTCAAGTTTTGGACGGTATCTTTTGAGAGCACCTATGTGAAAAGGAATATATAACATGAAATTTCTTTCAAGACCACTCTCTTCTCCCATTATTTTCCATCCATCCCATGAGACATTACTTTGGACCTTGTTATGCAATAATCAATACCAGGACATGGATGTCATGTCTATAATATTGCAAGATAATTCCAGGTTCGTGAATCTACTGAGACATTAAGGTGAGATAGGGGATTATTATTATTATTATTAAGAGGGTATAATTGGTGGGATTTTAAGTAAGAATTGTGGTTGCAATATCCATGATGTATATACAAGATGGTAAACTTTCAACCATGTTCTTACGATAGGTTTCATTTTTTATTAATTCAGTGGTATACCACTCCAATATTCTCATAGGATAGTGAACGCATCAAATTCTTCTTGTCGATATTAAAGGACTAGAGGGAAAGGCCTCCCAAGTGAGTGTTTAGGGGAGAACGGAAAATCATTCCCTTGTTCTTTTTTTGGATAATGGAAAGAATATCTTAATGGAACAAAGAATGGAATATATGCAAGGAGGAGTTCCTTTGATGGATTTGATGGTAAATGCATGGTGAGTCAGAGCTCTTGGGCACTATGGATTGAGTTAAGAGAGAAATGGAACCCCATATGAGTTTCTTCTCCCTAGGAATCTCATGGATTGGTTTGGGCCTAGATTTGTAGTTGATTCCTATGATTGGGTGTTGAATAACTTATTAGTACCTAGTTTGGTGGATGAACATTTGAATACTAATGAGTGGATATTATTATTGTCTGCAAAATCAATGTATTGTATTATGTTATGTGATTCCATGAATTAAATTATATATATATATATATATATGGATTCTATGATTAAATATTTAATTAGATGATAATATTATATTAATCATGTTTTTATGTTAAATCCCAT
>APFE030641061.1:24432-45111 GCA_000404065.3 Pinus taeda | reverse complement strand
ATAAATATTTTTATTAATTTAATCTTTATTTTAACCCAAAATTAAAAATAATAATAAATATTAAGAATATAAACATCTGACTTAATCTAATTATTTGACTTAAGGCCTTTTTAATATTCTAAAATCCTTTTTCAAAACTAGCCATTTATTTTAACCGTTAAAAAAATTAAGGGTATCTACATTAATCTCTCTATTTAATCTAGTTCCATAATTTGATTATCCATCTTATTTTGACAATGAACCACACTAGGTGGTTTGAAACGCGTCGGAATATATATTTTGATGTGATTTTCACCAAAAGTTTTCTCATATCTAATTAAATGATTGTTAGATGACGTTTAGAGAGGATATCTTAATTAAATAAATAATTACGTGATGGCTATAATAAAGGGTCAAAATATTAAATGAACATCCACATTGATGAACATGACATTTTGGTCAATTTTGACATGGTCTCCCTCTTTACCAAAATACTTGTCCCTGAAACCATTGACCTTATTTCTAAATTAGTGGATGTTGAAATTGACCTTAACCTTATTCAGATTTACCTCTCATCGACTTTCTTTTCTTTCAAAGGCGTCATTTATAAACAAATATATGGTATCGCTATAGGTTCCTCCCTTTCCTCTATCATGGCCCACATATTCATGGAACATTTTGAAACTAGAGCCCTTAACTCTTGGCATCTTGAATCGAGGCATTGGTTTAGATTTGAGGATGATAGCTTCTACATTTGGAAACATGGATTGCTTGCACTCAATGCCTTCCTTTCCCATCTTAATAGCATCTCCCCCCATATTTAATTCACTATGGAAACTAAATCTAATAATTCTCTTCCTTTATTAGATGTTTTGGTCACATGCTTACAAAATGGATCTCTTAACCATCAAGTCTATAGAAAAAGGCTTGCACCAACAATTATCTTCATATGCAGTCTCACCACCACCCTTCCCATAAAAAAAATTTCTTAAAACCCTTATCTCTCAAGCCCTCAAAATTTATGCTCCCTGATTCCTTTCTATAAAAAATCCCCGCCTGATTCAATAATTCAAAGTCAATGGCTACACATTCTCTCATATTAATAAAGCCTTCCAAGTAGCATCTAATCCTAAATTTAAACACTTTGATTCCTCTCCACCCCTAAGCTAAGTCTCTCTTCCTTAAATAAAAAGAACCACAAATATCATCGCTAATATTTTAGAAAAAATAATTTTTAAAATCATATTTAAACCCCATAAAACTTTTAAACAAGAACTTTGATCAACCAAAGACAAATTTAATCCCTTAATTAGATTTGGTGTTTACCAAGTTCTTTGTTCCTATGGAAATTCTTACACTAGGAAAACTAACTGACCTTTCAAAGCATGTCTTAAAGAGCATACTCTAGACACCAACCGTCACCGAGTAGAAAAAAAAATTATCTGAAAACACACTTTCAATTGCAAGAATCGTATTTTCTTTGACCAATAAAAAATCCTTGCATTTTTTCCCTTCCACAATTTTCATATCATTAGAGAATCTCTTGAGATTGAAAAGCACCATGAATTTAACTTTAATTGAGAAGATGGATTTATAATAAGCCAATCCTAGAAGCTTATAATCCATCAAATCTACTAATAATTTCTTTGTTCCCCCACCTTTCCCATGGTTTCTACTTTTATGTTCTTTATCTCTATCTATCTCCTCTCTTCCTCCATTTTTCCTTAATAGTTTTCCTCCATTTTCCTTGATTGTTTTCCTTTTCATTCTTGAATTCTCAATCATATCTTAATTTGGTACAATATTAATTGCACCCCCTTTATTGATGTATCTTCAATCTTGTATCCGTATAATTATTAATGCATAATTTTCTACCTTAGATCTTTGTAATAATAATTAATAATTAATGCATTTTTTCCTCTTTCGGACCTTTAATATTGTATTCTAATAATTACGTCATTTCATATTTAGAACCCTTAATTCCAATTCATTTAATATTTTGACCCTTTAGTGTAGTCAACATACAATTTTTTATTTAGTTAATTTCTCCTCTCTAACGGTCATCTAAATATAATTTAACTAATTTATAATATTCCTCCAATGGTTACTTAGTAAAATTATTTATTTAAAGGACTCTTTGACACTCACTCATACATCACATAGCTTACTAGTCCCTGATGATGGGTGGAGTTACACCTGAAACTTTGGATGGATTAACTATAATACATGATTCTCTTCTAGAAAATAAAAATATTTTCCACATGAATAACTATGGAAATCTCTAAGTAAATATAACTTCAATTCTACGTTAAAACCCCCTTCAACTCTCCTCTACAGGCTTAGTAGAGTGTTTTTACCTCTATCAATTCTCTTATTTTCTCTTTTTTGGAACACTTTTTTTCCCTTTAAACTCTATCTTTGCTCACAGACGAAACATTGAAGCACTCAACCAGGAGATTTGACAAGGTTTTCTCTGATTTTTTTGCAATTTTGTTGTATGCATCTAAGCCTACAGTTTTACATTCATCAATTCTAGTTTCCTTTGTCTTCTTTCATTTGAAAAACTATCATATCCACTTCAAATAGGTGGGTATATCAACTACTATTAGAGTTTTGAATCCTCTTAGGTTTGATTCCCAACAAAGGCATTGGAGGTTAGATATCTCTTTAACACCATTTTCCTATAATCTTTCACCTTTATGTCTAATTGTAAGTGTGGTTTAATCTTTGAATGCATGTTTTCTTGCAATTAGTTTTTTGGTTTTGAGTGTGTTTTATTTTTGTTTCCTTTGGTTTCTTTTGAATTTTTTTCTTGCATTTCAATTATGATCTATAATGCGTGACATAGTAACAAAAGAGAGGGTTGTAATTATTGTTTTCTTGTTGCATTTTGAAATATATAGCTCTCTCATAGATATATTTCATTGAAAGTAAAAGTTGCATGTGCATATTATTATATCTTTCTTTGAAACAAGTCATAGCACCATATGAGTTTCACACCATTTACCCTTTGCATTAAACAGAAACCTCTAAAATTAACACTTAATAAAATTAATCAAACATATTTTCATTTATCTAGAAGTACACCAACATTATCTTAGTATTTTAGGGCCTTTGAATATGTTAGTTAGGTAAACACTCCAAGGCTACCAAAACAAACACTAAAGTCTTGAGTTAGGGAAAGTAAATCCATTTTCAATCACACATTTCGTGGGAAGCCCTTCTAGCGCAAGGGTCATGCCCAAGGTCACATTGGGGTCAATGGATTGATCTACCCTACTTCACTTGGTTTTCATGGCTAGGTATACACATACTCGGGGGGTCTCCTTAGGGAGGCTATGGGGTAGATACACTACCTTTGCATCTGGATCTGACTGATGAATATCCCCATAGGTTAGGTGGTTGTAAGTGATAAAAATAGTGGCCATAATATTAAGGACCTTACATGGGTGACAGCAAGAGGGGCATCCTTACTATACCTGGGGTAAACAATATTGGTCAGTACTCACTTGGATCCCCTGGTGGGTGTTTGTGCATTAATAAGGGTACTTTCACTGCGCATTGGGATGTTAATCAAGAGGCCAACATAATTGTCCCAACCATATCTTAAAAATTTACTTGGGTGCTAATCAAGTAAGTTGTGGCTATGGGAAGATTCCTTTTATCTCTTGGTTTTCATGCTTTCTCCTCAGATTTGATAGGTGTATGTTGTTTGGTCGTGTCTAGTGGCCTTAGGTTTTATTTCCATTACACTCGCGTACACATCCTTTTCCACCACCATGGTTGAGTTTATCTTGCATCATTCTCACCATCTTGAGGGCCTTTCTCGTGATGAGGATGGTCCACTTTCCATAGAATTAAGATTAACCTTACCACTACTTCAGACACACCTACTTTAGGGGCCACTTTCGGTTGATGAAATTCCTCCACCTCATTCGCATTCCCTTGTCACTCACATTTCATCACCCATATTTTTGGGTGGGGGTGTTGACTTTATTATATATTTCCACTCACATAATCCTTACCAAGAGTTTTTTGTGGCTGGTGTCACTTTGATGGAAGAACCTAGTGTGTCCACACCTATTGTCCTTAGCATGTGACCATGTGATGTGTAATTTGTTGGAACAATTAGGTATGGGACTATTTGAGCCCATGTGATCAAAAAGATAGGTAGGGACTATCTGGGCTAGTTTTAGGATAGTTAACCCACATGATATTGGGGGCTGCTTGGGCCTATGAAGGTGTGGGATACACCTATATTATTGTTGACATAAAACTATTGGGATTGGTAGTTCCCATATTTGCAGGGTAGTGAATGGGCATATATATCCCTATCTATATATCTAATAATATATAATATATATATATAATATATAATATATATATATATATATATATATATATATATATATATATATAATAAAATATATATATATATATATATATATATATATATAATATATATATATATATATAATATATATATATATATATATATATATATAGATATATAGATATATATCCACCATTGGATGCTTTCTAGAGTGGGGCAACCAATCCAATGTGTAGGAAGTAGAAAATAAGACAAGAGAAGGCATTAGATGCTTTCCAAAGTTTGGAAACTGATCCAGTCTATGTATGAGGTTGAAGAGAAGAGAAGGCACTAGATGCTTGCCACATTTGGGAAACCAATCCAGTGTGTGTATGAGGCCGAAGAGAAGAGAAGGCATTGGATGCTTGTTAGAGTTAGGAAATTGATCTAGTCTGTGTATGAGATCGAAAAGAAGAGAAGGCACTAGATGTTTTCCAGAGTGTGGTAATTGATCTAGTGTGTTTATGAGAGGAAAGAAGGCCATTGGGTGCTTCTTGGCTTTGACAACCAACCCAATGTGTGTGAAGTAACGAGCAATCCAAAGATAAGTATCAGTATTTCATCGATTTTTATTATTTCAAAATTATGAAAATGAATTGATATTTTGATTTATGATAGTTGGCTATGAGCTCATTTGGCTTGCTATGATAGGAGTTAAAAAAATTTGCAAATGTCACCTCATGAATAAGATATTAACAAGGTATGATTTAAATGATTACAATTTACATATAATGAAAATCATGGGGATTTATGTGCTATGTTGTAGGAAAGCATGGAGTTTCCCGGTTTGGGTGGATGGACTTATATGCAAGGTGAATAGAAACATCTTGAATACATCAAAGTGCATAGTGACACGTTGATTAAATATTTTAGTTCTAGGGTCATTATGGGACACTAGCACTCAATGGTGTCTACAAATTACCATGAAGCATGCCATGACTAGTATGAAAGTGTGAAGGTAGGAACTTTCCTCATTTATGAGAATTTTTCAATGTGAGGAAACATTTCTAAGGAATTGATCACTTGAGTGAATGGGAGACGAAAAAGGGGATGCCTAAACTTGGAAGGTGAGTGATTGCACAAAAGGGGGATTAGATTGCCCAAGGGACTAAGAAGCAGAGAAGAGGATGTTGAAAAATGTCACTAGTTTTTAAAGGGTCATGAGAATAACTTATTGGAATCATAAGAACGTGTGTTAGAGGAAGTAATAGGTAGAAGGAGGCATATACTTTGATGACCTAACCTCTAGAGTCCATTTATGGAAATGGGGTCTAAATTTTTTGACCTTCTTCAACTTCCTCGAAACCTAAAATAGATGACAATGTCGCTTTCATCTCGTTGAGACCCTTCCAATATAAATTTGTCTCAATCTAACTCCCAAATCAAAAAATGTGGTCGTTTAAATATTTCCCTATTAAATAGTGCCACATCACTCTGACCTACCACATGGTCCCCACATGGTTCCCATGTGGCTATCCATGTCATATCCACCTCATCACCATCTAGAAGCATGACCCCAGTTGTCAACCTATTCACATTGTTCCACATATAATACCATTACTATGGTCCTCACAGACCAACCCATAACTTACATATGATTTAGAAAATGTACACGAGTGTGGGCCCTCCATAGCCATGTCACCCAAGTAATAAAATCCCAGTGGGTTTCAATATTGTCCCCTGTTGAAGTTTCCAAGAACTACCTTCTAGTATGCATGCCAATGTACTCCTTATAAGAAATCTAAGCCTCCATTGTAACCTATATGTGGATGCATTCATGCCACATGGCACTTGTTCCCTACGAAACGAGATCCACTCAAAATAAATGTGGTTTGGGATCCAGGGTGATGTTGATAAACACTAAGGTGATATCATCCATCATTACATCCTTCACGTGGCATGGGTCCCACATAAGACTTTGAATCCCTACAAATCACAACTTCCACATTATATGGATATTTGGGGGTGCTCTGCCTCAAAGCATGCAAAATCTTAACATCTGACCTCACCCTACCACGTCGTCCTAGCATTTCAGTCCCTAAGGGATTAATCCTAATTTCCCTTTGGAATCTTCGGGGTCTATCCAATGGTGGAAACACTTATGGAATTCAATGGCTCAAGTCTCTAGCCTATGTGCCCTTGGTCATGACACCTACCCAAATGGTTCATAGGGATTTTTATTTCTTCTACCTTCTTCTAATGAATTTCAACCCTTGGAAACATATGCCACTACATTTTGGGCCCTTCTTTATCCTCAACATTTAGTTTTAGTGGTCGCACACATGGACCTACTCAACTCGAAGATTGGACCCTTAAATCTATAAGGTCCAACACCTACTCAACTCCATATGCGTACCTACATATAGTCGTAAACATATTATGGGTTATCCCTCCTGAGCTTCATATGCATATATATATATATACACACACACACACACACACACACACACACGCACATCATAATTATGTTGCAGGTTGTACTGGGCAGAAATATACAACGAAATCTCTCTTGAGATTTTTAATATTTTAGACTAGTTTAACCCGCAACATACTTAAGCATGCTGCAGTTTGAATTGGGCCAAAATACACAATGAAATCTCTCTTGAGCTTTTTAACATTTTGGCCGAGTTCGACTTATATATATGTATGTATGTATGTATGTATGTATGTATATACATATACATATACATACATATATATATATATATATTATAATATATATATATATAATATAATATATATAATATATATATATACATACATACACACACACACACACACACAACATACTTAAGTTTGTTGCGGTTGAACTAGGCCAAAATATACAACACAAAATCTCTCCTAAGATTTTAATATTTGGCCCAGTTCGACTTACAACAACTTACAATATTATATAAATATATATATATATATATATATATAATATATATATAAGGAACACTATCCTTCGTGAGCTTATAAGGAAATACCTTTGGCACGTAGAGGATTTTGGGGTTATTTTCTTGAATGTTAAGATTTACAAATAAAGGCCTATTATCAAAACTCTATTTTTAATGGAACAACTTAAGTGGTAATGGATATCCACCAATCTCTTTCACACTTCAGCCATTAAATAAAATCCAGACCCATCCTCACATAAAGATACATATAGTTGCTACATTCAGGAAATTTGGGCTAAGTTTAGGCTCAGGAATTAAACACAGTAATGGAACCATTGAAATCTTGACACAAGACATTAGTAAACCTCATTATGAAGGAAAACAACATCCCTCAATAATTCTTCTTAACATAGTAACAAAACATTAGATAGAAACATGATGTATGCATGCAAAGCACATCTAACAATACTCGAGCTTCACACAGTAATCACACAACACAAGCTGACTGATATTATATAGTCTATGCACACATGATTAACTAAGATGCATAAGTTATACTAGCTATTATATCTAACCACTACTCTAATTCTTAATCTCATAATAAATATATAGATTAAGAACCAAATCATTCTGCATTAATCACATAGAACCATACCATTCCCAATATCATGTAAGACTTACTCTACACAATCATAATGGGGATATTCTCATCCAACACATTCTCTCTCATTAAAGGAAGGCTAATTCACATCTAGAACATGATTGCAAAAGACAAAAATTATGCATACAGAGGAGAGAAAGCCTCAGCACAGGGGGAAAGAGCACATAGCTCTGTATTTTTATCGGAACGCAAGGAGGAGAACAATAATTCAGTTTAGGGTGGATGTGGTGGACCTCTAGAATCCATGTGAGGAACTAAATTCACTAAACTTCAGGAAGATGGAGGTGGATGGTCCTCTAGAGTCCTTATTTCAGCTGGCATAATTTGTTTAATCCCTTAAGCACTCATCCTCAAGCTCTGGAATCTGGCTTGGGCATTACTAATGCAAGAAAGGCATGGTTGTAATGTGTATAAGGTTGGGTGGATACCTAAAGTCCCAATCTTAGTTGCTAGGATTTTCCTTACTATATAAGTACTTACATATCCATGTATGCATATAAAACCCTTATCCTCAGTCACCACTAAAGGTAGAAGGAGGTAGTAACTCTAATAACCCAGCCTTCTTCTACCCTTATTAGGGACTAGGGATAGTAGGGGTATGTTACAACAGCACTAGACATGGGCACAGGCAGTACTCCAGGAAAAAGAAAAAGCTATCAAGATGGACTAGTTGCAACAAGAGCATCAGGAAACCGTAAAGGAGCCTTGAAGGTTGTTGATTCAGTAAAAAATTTATGATTAATTATTTGTTTGGATAAGAACACTAAGGACGATGTTCCCTCTAAGGGGGTGTGGTTTGTCATACATGTAGTATGCTTTCCCCCTAATTTTTTGTAGTGAAATGATACTCTAAATTATAAATGAGTATATTTTTATAAATGGGCCTAAAGTGTGCAACCAAAAATCCATCATCTAAGAATGAAGAGGAAATATGTACCCATGTGGGGTGTCTGGCACCATTAATTAATTTTATGGTGCAATTATTAATGGAAAAGAAGATGTAGAGCCCAAGAGCAGCATGAAGAGGCACCCTTGAGAAATTATAAAAAGGAATTAGCACAGCAATATCAGGGTTGGATTCTCTTATGGAGAAAGCACATAAGAAGTGTTGGAAAAATATGTAAAGTCGAGGGAATGAAATTCCCTAAGAATCCAAATGGTGGCTTGGAGGAGCTCAATAAATTCTAAGGAAAATGGGATTGAGTGCTTGTGATCTGAATTTAAACAGGAACGCAACAAATTACACATATAACCATAAATACAAAGATGTAGTAGAAATAACACTTCATTTCATTAATATCGAATACTTAAATATGCTTACAAATAGAATGGAAATAAGACTAGCTCGGCCAATGGTAGCTTATCGTTGAGAAGAGATGTGGTGGCTACATGCCTATGAATTGTGTTACAATGAGGCTCAAGGACCTATTTATTATTGAAAAATAAGATCAAAACCTAAGCAACCAAAACCCTAACCCGAGGAGATGTAAAACCAAGATTTTATGGGCCCCGTTGGGGTGAGTTTGACAACCAACTTACTAGGGTCGCAACTTGGTCATCTTATCTCTATTTGATGCACATGATAACCCATTGGAAAGATCTCTCCGAGGACTACGAAAAAAAATATGCTTATGGTTAGGAAATGTTTGGCAGTAGATTGCTAAAAAACCATTGTTTAGGGCCTCAGAACAGATCCAGAAGTTTAGGACCTGAAAAACTTCTAAAAATAATAAATTGTGCTACAATTAAGGAAACTAAAAAACTAAAAGAAATAATGGTGGGGTTCCAAGTGGAATTGGCAGGTATCCACCAATATCCACCTGGATCATTCCTCCCCCCTTAGGAAGCAATGGTCCCCATTACGTTGAGTTCCTCCATGAGATGAGGAAACTTCTACTGAACTTGGTCCCTAGTGAGCCACTTGCCATGGTGAAGGCGTTGGCTTGCTTTGACAACTCGATACAGTTGGATCTTCTTCTAGTGAGTGTTCCTTATCTACATGTCCATGATCTAATCAGTTGTGGCTTGCTCCATCCAATCTGTATTTAACTCTGAAGGTGTGAGTTGTTCTGTAATGTCTCATGTGTCTAGCAATGGTGAGAAGTATGGTCGAAGGCGTTCCACATTGAACGTTGGGTGCAGGCCAAGGAATGGGGACTGTTGAGCTCAAATTCATTGTCACCCACAACCTATGGTTTAAGGACCATATCGAAGTGGTTTGAGTTTACGATAGGCTCCAGTAAAGCGTTCCTTCTGCAAATTCAACCAGACTTTGTCACCCACCTGAAACTTGTGTGGCACCCGATGTTGATCATTTCGCTACTTGTACTTGGAATTTGATTTCTCCAAAATGTCATGGACTCGTTGGCGGATATATTGGATGTGCTCAATGAAGTTGTTTGCCTTATCGGCTTCCGACTAGACATGAGCCAAATCTTCTTAAGTAGATGCAAATGGTATGGCCACATCAATGGGACATGGTGGTTGGAATCCCAAGCCCACCTGAAAAGGGTTGTGGCTAGTCGAGCTATGGAGAGCCCGGTCATAACCGTGCTAGAAAAAGGGAAGGCTCTCATCCCATCTGTGTGGATTCTTTGAGTTGTGCATAAGCAAAATGTGTACAATCATCATGTTGACGACCTCTGTCTGGTTATTAGTTTCGGGATGGAACATTTTGGACTGAGTGAGCTTGGTGCCTAGCATCAACCAGAGATTGGAATAAAATGTACAGAGGAACCTGTGGTCCCGATTTGAGATGATAGATTGTGGGATTCCAAAGTGTACCCACACTTTTTCAAAGAAGAGTTTAGCAGTGGCTTCTATTATGGTATGCCACTGTGATATGCCACTGGATGCCCCTGTTAAGTAAGGACTTCCCCAATAGCATAGTCAGAGGCATCTATCTCTATCTCAAATGGATGTTGCAAGTCTGGTAAAGTAAGCAGTGGTGCAGAGTGGTGGCAATGTTTCAACTCTACCAATGCCTTCTGTTGAGATTCAGACCAAAAGAATTTTTCTTTCACTCCTCCCTTGGTGACTTGACTTAAGGGCCAAGTGATATGAGAGAATCCCAACATGAACCTGCAGTAGAAATTGGCAAGACCCAGAAAGCTACGAAGCTCTATCATAGTGGTTGGGGTTGGCCAATCCTGAATGACTTGGATCTTGGTTGGATCCACATGCACCCCTCTTTCATCAATAATTTATCCTAGATATTGAATTTGGGTCATGCCAAAAGTGCATTTCTCCAAATTGGCACACAACTTTTGTTGCCGCTGTGTTTGGAGAACCTGTCGAATGTGGTGGAGGTGCTCTTCCCAACTCTGACTAAAGATCAAGATTTCATCCAAGTATACCACTAAAAATGAGTTGGTGAATGGCCAAAAGATGTCATACATCAGCCTCATGAAGGTTGCAGGAGCATTCGTCAACCCAAAAGGCATAACCCACCATTCGAAAAGGCCCTCCTTGGCTTTGAAGGAAGTCTTCCACACATCAGAGGGTTCGATTGGTACCTGGTGATAAACAGACTTCAAGTCGATCTTGCTGAAATATGTTTCCCCCTTTATTTGGTCCAAAAGGTCATCAATCCATGGGATCGGGCACATATTCTAGACAGTGATCTTGTTTAGCGCCTGGTAGTCAGTGTTGAGTCTCCAAGTCCCATCCTTCTTTTGTACCAACATGATCGAGCTCCCACAAGGCGATTAACTAGGATGGATGTGACCTTTCTATAGTAGCTCATGAATCTGCCTCTTCATTTCATCACTCTCCAGAGTGGAGTGCTGATAGATTAGGCCATTGTATAGCGGTGCACCTGGGGTCAATTCGATGGAGTGCTTGACCTAACAGTGCAGAGGCACCCTTGTGAGGGAGGTGAAGATGTCCTCGTACTCCTCCACAACCTTTTCCATCTATTGTTGTCATGCGGAGAGGCCCTATCTAAAGGTCGTGGCAACTATCTTCTTCTTTTCCTGAGGGTGCATCATTAGGGAAACAAATTTCTTAGTTTTGGAAATGAGCTTACTGCATTATTTTGCACTAACCAAAGAGATGGTTGTAAGTGGAGCTACCTCCGGTATCCTGTACAACTTATTTCCCAAAGTAACAATAACAGCATGAGGCCTTGACTCATCCACAACATGTCGCTTCCATAAGTATGGTTGGCCTAATAATACATCACAAACATTAAGGGTAGCAACTTCACATAATACCTCATTCGTGAAGGGCTTGATGTTGTATGGAAGTTAGAACTGCTAGCTCACACAAAGATCCCGTCCTTGGTGAAGCCACCCAATGATATACGGTTGTCAATGTGTTTTGGTTGGTAATCCCAGCCGCTTCATGACCTCTGCCGAAATGAGGTTATTTTGGCTCCCATTATTGATAATGAACTATAGCGGGGAACCCTTTACCCACATCTAAGAGTGTAAGAGGCACTCTTCCTCCTCTAGATCTTCAGGTTCCTCCTTCTGGATCTTCGTGGTGGCAATGGTGGCGTTGGGCTCTGCATTGATAATCGACTTCCTTTGTCATTTCCCTTGTTGGGTTCTAACTCAAATTCATAACATGCATTTGATTTTGAAGCCTATAGCTCGGCCACCAATGGTTGCTTGGCTCGACACTCGCTTGAGTTGGAATGGAGCTCTTATGGAGCTCACACCAGTTTCCCGTGTCCTTCTTTAACTTCGCAACATTGTTCTTTTCTTGCGGCTTTGGCGAGTTGTCCTAGGCCACCCTGCCTTGGCTTTATCTTTTGTTTTTTGGTTTGGGGACACCTTTCCCTTGCTTCGGATTTGCAGATCCAAAGTCTCGCTTCTTCTGTTTAAACTTTTGCTCGATCTTGACCACATATCAGTATGTCATGCCAAGTGAGGAGATGTCCAGGAATTCCATCTCATCGTGGATGTACCTGTGTAAGCATCCAAGGTACTTGAGAACCAAATGCTTCTCAAAATCCTTGATACGCAACTTCGTGCGAAGGGTATGGAAAACATTGGTAAACTTCAGCACATCTTGGTCCCTTGCTTGCCGCAGCGTTGTCCACTTTATGTATTTATCTTCATAGCTCCTGACAGGGTAGTACTGCTACTTGATGGCATCTTGGAATGAGTTCCATGTGGGTGTGACTGAAAATAGTGAGTTCGTACTTTCATCCTTCTGCTCACAGTAGGTTTCCCACTAGTCCTTGATGTGGGGGGTGCTTTGAGAAGTGCAAAGGTGATCTTTTCCTAGCTCGAAAAATCATGAACGGAAAGACATCCTTCTAGTAGATTTAACCATTTATCTACAACATCTACATCTTTCTGACCCTCAAATATGAGGATTTCAAAGTTAACTTGTAACTTAAAGGGTGTGGTGCTTCCAGAGTAGCTGTTGGAAGTAGATGCATCACCCTTGGTAGCCGTTGAAGGATCTGGGCAAAGATGTCCATCATCGCATTCCTTTGTCGCTCGAGAGATTCCTTGAGCAATATTTTGATAGGATCTCCTACCCCCTCATCTTTCTTTTCATCTGTCATGGGAGGCCATTAGGATTTTTCAGGTTGGTCTTGCAAAGGTTCGACCAGTTCAAGCCCTAACTCCTTATATCCTCACCTCCTTGGGGACATACAAAGAAAAACAGAGAAAGAGCAGATCACTCTGATACCACTGATCTGGATTTAAATAGGAATGCAACTAATTATGGATATAACCATAAATACAAAGATGTAGTAGAAATAACACTTCATTTAATTAATATCAAATACTGAAATATGCTTACAAACAGAATGGAAATAAGACTAGCTAGGGTGATCGTAGCTTATCTCTAAGAAGAGATGTGGCAGCTACATGCCTCTGAACTACGTTACAATGAGGCTCAAGGGTATTTTTGTTATTGAAAAATAAGAGAAAAATCTAAACAACCAAAACCCTAATCTGAGGAGATGCAACACCAAGATTTTATGGGCCCCATTGGGGTGAGTTGGATAGCCAACTTCCCGGGGTCGCGACTTGCGACTTGGTCATATTATCTCCGTTTGACGCACATGATAACCCATTGAAAACATCTCTCCAAGGACTATGACAAATAAATAAGATTTTAATTAAAAAATCGCTGGTGATAGAGTGCCAAAAAAAACATCGTTTAGGGCCTCAAAACGGCTCAGGAAGTTTAGGACCCGAAAAACTGCTAAAAATAGTAAATTTTGTTACAATTAAGAAAACTAAAAAACTGAAAGAAACAATGGTGGGGGTCCAAGTGGAATTGTTGGATGGCCACCAATATCCACCTGGATCATTCCTCCCCCCTTAGGAAGCAATGGTCCCCATTGCATTGATTTCCTCCATGAGATGAGGAAACTTCTACTGAACTTGGTCCCTAGTGAGCCACTTGCCCTAGTGAAGGAGTTGGCCTGCTTTCAGAACTCGATACAGTTGGATCTTTTGTTGGCGAGTGTTCCTTATCTACGTGTCCATGATCCAATCAGTTGTGGCTTGCTCCATGCAATCTAGATTTAAATCTATAGGTGTGAGTTGTTCTACAATGTCTGATGTGTCCAACAAAGGTGGGAAGTATGGTCGAAGGTGGTCCACATTGAACACTGGGTGCAGGTCAAGGAATTAGGGAATGCTGAGCTCAAATGCATTTTCACCCACAGCTTAGTAATGGTGTAAGGACCATATCGGAGTGGTTTGAGTTTACGATAGGCTCGAGTAAGGCGTTCCTTCTGCAAATGCAACCAAACTTTATCACCCATCTGAAACTTGTGTGGCACCTGATGTTGATTATTTCGCTGCTTGTACTTGGAATTTTATTTCTCCATAATGTCATGGACCTAATGGTGGGTATGTTGGATGTGCTCAATGAAGTTGTTTTCCTTATCAGCTTCCGACTGGACAAAAGATGAATCTGCCTGAGTAGCTGCAAATGGTATGGCCACATCAATGGGACATAGTGGCTGGAATCCCAAGCCCACCTAAAAAGGGTTGTGGCCAGTCGAGCTGTGAAGAGCTCAATCATAGTTGTGTTGGACATACTGAAGGTTCTCATCCCATGTGCATGGATGCTTTGAGTTGTACATGCACATAATTTGTACAATCATCATGTTGACGACTTTTGTCTGGCCATCAGTTTGGGGATGGAAATATGTGGACTTAGTGAGCTTGGTGTCTAGCATCAACCAAAGACTAGACCAAAAGTTACTGAGGAACCTTTTGTCCCAATCTGATATGATAGACTATGGGATCTCAAAGTGTACCCACACTCGTTCAAAGAAGAGTTTAACAGTAGCTTTTGCTATGATATTCTTCTTGCAGGCCACCAGAATGGCCATCTTTGAGAATCTGTCGACAACCACAAAAACACAGCCATTGCCATGCCTAGTAGAAGGAAGGCCCGACATGTAATCCATGGAGATGGATTCCCAAGGTCAACTAGGGGTAGGCAGTGGAGTATAGAGGCATTGATTCTTGATGGTCAATTTGGCAATGGCACAAGCAGTGCAGGATCTGATGTACTTCCCGATATCCTGTCGAAGATTCAACTAGTAGAAATACTTCTATAGTACTGCCACTGTTTTCTTGACCCCAAAATGCCCAGCGGCCCGACTATAGTGCACTTCCCAAATCATCTTGGCTCACTTGCTTGAAGGAACACAAAGGTGTCCCAGGTGGCATAGCAAGGCATCGTGGAGGTGACAATCTGGAACTTGTTGACCCTCCAAGAGCATCTGGTATGTGAGGCTAAACTCTGGGTTGCTTTTATAGAGAAGTGGCCAATCCGAAGTCTCATGCCCACAAGAGTTGAGCACGGTGGTTAACGCCATGATCGGTGGTCGGCTGAGGCATTCTGCAACATTACTATTGCTACCCTTTTTATACTTGATATTCAAATGGAACTACCGCAGGCATGTGGACCACTTTTGATGGAAATCATTCAACAACTTCCCTTGCGTTTGTATGAACTACAGTGGTCGATGGTCTATGTGGATGACCGTTTCCTTCCCCAAAATGTAATGCTTCGATCGTCCGCAAGCCTGCACAAGGGAATACATCTCTTTGTCATAAGTGGGATACTTCTAGACTGTGTCTAAAAGTGTCTCACTGTTATATGCCACTGGATGCCCCTATTGAGTAAGGATTGCCCCAACAGCATAGTCAGAGGCATCTGTCTCAATCCAAATGGATGTTGCAAGTCTGGTAAAGTGAGCACTGGTGCAGAGTAGAGGTGATGTTTAAACTTTGTGAATGCCTTCTATTGAGATTCAGACCAAAAGAATTTTTCTTTCACTCCTCCCTTGGTGACTTGACTCAAGGGCCAAGTTATATGAGAGAATACCAACACGAACTTGCGGTAGAAATTGGCAAGACCCAAAAAGCTACGGAGCTCTATCAAAGTGGTTGGTGCTGGCCAATCCCAAATGACTTGGATCTTGGATGGATCCACATGCACCCCTCATTCATCAATAATGTATCCCAGATACTGAACCTAGTTCATTCCAAAAGTGCATTTCTCCAAATTGGCACACAAATTATGTTGCTGCAGTGTTTGGAAAACTTGTCAGATGTGGTGGAGGTGCTCTTCCCAACTCTGGCTGAAGATCAAGATGTCATCAAAGTGTACCACTACAAATGAGTTGGTGAATGGCCGCAAGATGTCATCCATCAGCCTCATGAAGGTTTCAGGAGCATTCTTCAACCCAAAAGGCATAATCAATCATTCAAAAAGGCCCTCCTTGGCTTTGAAGGTAGTCTTCCACACATCAAAGGGTTTGATTGGTACCTGGTGATAGCCAAACTTCAAGTAAAAATTGCAGAAATATTTTTCCCCCTTCATTTGGTCAAGAACGTCATCAATCATTGGGGTCGAGTACCTATTCCAGATAGTGATCTTGTTCAGCGCCTAGCAGTCAATACAGAGTCTCCAAGTCCCATCCTTCTTTTGTACCAACATGATCGGGCTCCCATAGGGCGATGAACTCAGACGGATGTGACCTTTCCGCAAAAACTCCTGAATCTGCCTCTTGATTTCGCCGTTCTCCAGAATGGAGCATCATTAGATTGGTCCATTAGGTAGTGGCGCACCTCGGATTAGATCGATGGATTTTTGACATGACAGTGCAGAGGCACCCCTGTGGGTAGGTGAAAATGTCATCATACTCCTCCATGACCTTGTCCATCTATTGTTGCCTTGTGGAGGATCCATGTCCGGAGGTTGTGGCCGACTTCTTCTTCTTTCCTTGAGGGGTATCATCAGGAAAAACAAAATCCTGGTTTTGTAAATGATCTTACTAAATTGTTTTGTAGTAACCAAAGAGATGGTGGTAGGCGGTGCTACCTCCAGTATCCTGTACAACTTATTTCCCAAAGTAACAATAACAGCATGAGGCCTTAACTCATACACAGCATGTTGCTTCCATAAGTATGGTTGGCCTAATAATACATCAAAAACATCAAGGTGAGAAATGTCACATAATACCTCATCCTTGAAGGGCTTGATGTTGTATGGAAGGAGGCACTGCTAGCTCACGTGAAGATCCTGTCCTTGGTGAAGCCACCCGATGGTGTATAGTTGTGGATGTGTTATGGTTGGTAAGCCCAACTACTTCACGACCTCTGTCGAAATGAGGTTCTTTCGGCTCCCGTTGTCGACAATGAACTGTAGTGGGGAACCCTTTACCCACATCTAGGAGTGGAAGAGGCGCTCCTCCTCCTCTGGATCTTTGGGTTCCTCCTTCTAGATCTTCGTGGTCGAAATGGTGGCATTGGGATCCGCGTCGATAATCTGTTTCCCTTTGTCATTCTTGTTGTTAGGTTTTGACTTAGATTCCTAACATGCATCTGATTCTGAAGCCTTTAGCTCAGCCACCAGTGACTACTTGGCCCGAAACTCACTTGTGTTGTGAGTGGAGCTCTTATGGAACTCACACCACTCTCCCGTGACCTTCTTCAGCTTCGCGACATTTTTTTTTGCTTGCTGCTTTGGTGGGTTTTCCCAGACCGCCCCGTCTTGGCTTTGTCCTTTGTTCTATAGTTTGGGGGCACCTTTCCCTTGCTTCATATTCACAGATCCAAAGTCTCACTTCTTCTATTTAAACTTTTACTCGATCTTGACCGCATATCGGTATGTCATGTCGAGTGAGGAGATGTCCAGGAATTCCATCTCGTCTTGGATGTACCTATGCAAGCAGCCAAGGTACTTGAGAACCAAATGCTTTTTAGAATCCTTGATACCCAACTTCGTGCGAAGGGTATGAAAAACATTTCTAAACTCCGACACATCTTGGTCCCTTCCCTGTCTCAACATTGTCCACTTTATGTTTTTATCCTCATAGCTCCTGACAAGGTGGTACTGCTCCTTGATGGCATCCCGAATGAGTTCCAAGTGGGTGTGGCTGAAAATAGTTAGTTCGTACTTTCATCCCTATTCTCATAGTAGGTTTCCCACCAGTCTTTGACGTGGGGGGCTGCTTTGAGAAGTGAAAATGTGATCTTTTCCCAGCTAGAAAAATCATGAACGGAAAAATATCCTTCTAGCAGATTTAACCATTTATCTACAACATCTACATCTATTTGACCCTCAAATATGGGAATGTCAAAGTTAAATTGTATCTTAAAGGGTGTGGCGCTTCCAAAGTAGCTATCTAAAGTAGATGTGTCGCCCCTGGCTAGCCGTTGAAGGATCCAGTCAAAGTTGTGCATCATCGTGTTCCTTTGTCACTCGAGGGCTTCCTTGAGCAAGATTTTGATAAGCTCTCCTGCCCCCTCATCTTTCTTTTCATCTGCCATGGGAGGCCATTGGAATTTGTGAGGCTAGTCTTGCAAAGGTTCGACGAGTTCAATCCCTAACTCCTTATATCCCAACTTCGTTGGGGACATGCAAAGAAAAGTAGAGAAAGAGCAGGCCGCTCTGACACCATTGATCCAGATTTAAACAAGAATGCATCAAATTATAGATATGACCATAAATACAAAGATGCAGTATAAATAACACTTCATTTCATTAACATCAAATACTGAAATATGCTTACAAACAGAATGGAAATAAGACTAGCTCGGGCGGTGGTAGCTTATCTATAGGAAGAGATGTGGTGGCTACATGCCTCTGAACTGCATTACAATGAGGCTCAAGGGCCTTTTTATTATTGAAAAATAAGAGCAAACCCTAAACAAACAAAACCCTAACCCGAGGAGATGTAACCCCAAGAGTTTATGGGCCCCATTGGGGTGACTTGGACAGCCAACTTCCTGAGGTCGTGACTTGGTCATATTATCTCTGTTTAACGTGCAAGATAACCTGTTGGAAAGATATCTCCAAGGAAAATGATGGAAAAGGAAATTTAGTAACAAAATCATTGGCAGTAGATTACCAAAAAAACGTCGTTTAGGGCCTCAAAATGGCTCTAGAAGTTTAGGTCCCAAAAAACTGCTAAAAATAGTAAATTGTGCTACAACTAAGGAAACTGAAAAACTGAAAGAAACAATGGTGGGGGTCCAAGTGGAATTAGTGGGTGGCCACCAATATCCACTTGGATCAGCTTGCTAATAAATGGCTAAGAAAAACTCTCAGGGTGTTTGTTAAAGAGCTGATAAACCACCTGATTTTATAAGTAATCCTTGTCCTCTTTGAGCTTAGTAGGGCCTCCTGCTGACATAGTGTTGATGGCGCAAAATGATTGAAATCAACAATGGGGAGATCACCCAATCAGAACCCCAACTATGCCCTTATCCATTTAAGATGGTTATTATAACTGGTTCAAATGGGTTCAATTACCCTTCACTCTCCCTACTAACTTATGATGTATCTAATTACCATCAACAAGAAGAGGTGATAAGAGTTACCCTCTAGCAGTGCACTTGCAAGAACCAGTCCTTAAGTTGACATAACGTTCAGCCAATCCACCAATGAGGGTGATCATATGTAAGTAGATTTCTATAAATGCAATCAATTCATCTAAATGCAGGCATACCTACTAATGCAAGGAAATAAAGAAAACTACTCTAACACGGCACATAGGAATTAATTCCTAAACACCAAGTGCAAGGATTCAAAGATAGTGGGAATTTAACATATGTTTTTGTATAAATATCTATTTGTTGAAGTAGTTTTAATAGTTGATATATTCAATGCATTTGATATTATGTTTTAGAAATCAAAATAATAAGAAATGAGCCATTAAAACATGGTAATAGTTCACATAGTCCAATGGCAATTAAATCGATTTTTAATGAAAAATCTGAGTAAACAGTTACTCAAAAATAAGTTTAAGGACAAGAGCAAATCAAGATACAAATGGTCAATCTATGTAATTATTAGATGAAATAATTGATCCAATAAACAAAAAAATTGCTTATTTAATAGTAGTGTTAAAACATGAAATTTGTCAACACTAATCAACTATAAAAGCATGAGATTTTATCAAACTATTTGAAATGAAAACTTAAACTTGGATCTCATCCTCTATTTTGTCAAGGAATTTCTCCAATAGTCCTCTTGAAACATTCAAATATGTTAGTAGTGAATAGAGCTACAATAGTACATGATCTGCCTCTATGGAAAAAAATTGTTCTCAAAAGGAAAACCCCCAAAAAATCAAATTTGAGTATTCCCACTAATCCTACAATGAAAAATCATCTTGCAATAGTGAAAATCATATCCTATTTTCATAAAAGAGGAACCCTCTAATCTCTTACAAAGCTTATATTTATAAAATTAAAAATAAAATCCCGAAAGGAGTATGTTCCAAAGCAATTTGGATCCCTAATTGTGGAGCTGTAAAAATGGGAGCACCACACAAAATGTCTCGG
>APFE030641057.1:0-17004 GCA_000404065.3 Pinus taeda | reverse complement strand
CCATGCTCGATCACCTGGACGAAATGAACCACCGTGCTCCCACTCCCTGTGATCAGAAATTTCCATGGGATTATAAGTTCACCTTTTCGATGCCTTCAACATGCATTTGAGCATTCAGAGGATGGGGAGGATTCTATATAGTGCCCTCACATTCTGTGGCACCCATGGTAGGTATAGGTCTGCATTCTCCGTCTACATGCTAAGTGGTTAAGCAACAACTCCCACGCAGATGTGCATCAACAAGCCTTTCTACGAGCTCTCTCGACGGATGGAAAACATGCTATGCCTTTTTCAATTCACAAGTGCACAATGGCTAGCCCTTTTTCAATTCACTATTTTCCATAATATATCATAGCCATTTTATCCACATGCAATCGATAGCCTCGAATACCCTCCACGATCTTTTATTCCAATAAATGTGTGTTTTAAATATTTTCTCCTGTGGTGCTCACACTGCTGACTTGGCTGATGCCCGTTTTCAAGTTTTGAGTGTCGTTGTCCTCTGATATGGCACTGATTTCAAATTTGTACTACAAATTTTAGCTATAAAAAGTCATTAATCAATATAAAAATAGAAATTTTCTAATTATAAATATGGTAAAATATATTACCAATTGTTTTAATGTTTAAAATAATCAAATTTGTTAATCATCTTTTTGATATTAACAACTTAACTATACATTTGAGATTAACAATTTCGGAGATTCCTTTTCAAAAATTAGCAATGCAACTCAATATGGAACACTTTACTATTTAGATTTTATATTAAATATATTAATTGTTTGCCTAAATAATATAGATATTTTTTATAGTTTAATATTGAATAGAGGACTATATATAGTTATTTAATATAATAATCGCAAAATTTTGACTTCTTAATCTAAAGGGATTAAATTTCACATAAATTAAATAGTTTACAAATTTAAGTTGCATCTTATAAATTGATAATTTTCATTTTTATTATCATTACTTATTTTCCTTTTATTTCTTTTAATTTGAAAATTATCAACTTAGATCCATCTTAACTCCAATCTACCAAGCCCTAAGAGGGATCAAATTTCTTTTCACTTTAAAAGAGGTTTGCACCTCAAAAGATTTGGTAACGTTGTGATGGATCTAGGTTGTTTTAATTTCTCCCTTAAAATAGGCTATATTTCACATGAATACCATGGTTTTAAATACCATGGGTCATTTTTGTTTCATTTTTACATCGTTATTTTTCATTTTATTTTTATTCTGTTTGATGTTTACATTTCATTATATTAATCTTTTTATTTAATTATTTAATTATTTATTTTTATATAATTGACTTAGTTAAAATGTTAAACATTACATTCCAACATCCTTACCATCCACATTCCAACATCCTTACCATCCTCGGCTAGAGAGCCGTACAATTAAAATACACACATAAATTACACCTAAAGTTTTACATAGTTTGATAAAAGATAGTGATTCCATTACTTATTTCTATCATATTATTTATTTATTTTTAATCATATAATTAGCTTAGTCAAAATTTTGAACATTACATTACAACATCCCTACCATACTGGCCTAAAGTTTTACATAGTTTGATAAAAGAGGGTGATTGCATTAACTATTTATACCACATTATTTATTTATTTTTAATCATATATCATTTATTAGTTATGAAAGTATTTCTATTTGTCAGAGTGAATGTATGGTTAATCAAAATGTAGATATTGTTATGCAATAATCAAAAGCTTTATCTAATATAGTTTGGCATGCTTACTTCAACTAATACATTCTCAATGCTTTAAATGAAAAAATATTACCCATTATCTCAACACTTCATTAGCTTCATAACTTTGATTCCAACCATAACATCGCTAATTTAGCATACAATCATTTTACAATGATAACAATGATTATGTAAAAAAAACCAAGTAAAGGTGAAGATACTCCCATGAGGCTTACCAAAGGGAATTCTTAACATGTAGAGAAACCACGTATTTAGACTGAAGGGAAATTCATTGATATTTGATATTTTTTGACATATGTAACTGAATAATAATAGGAGAATTGAAGAGGACTATTTGCAACTTTCCATGGTTTATACTTGTGCCCAAGGCTACCATAAAGTATTCAAGTACCTATTCAAAGGAAAGATATTTTCCTACAATTGGTGCAAACACAAGAAGAGTTCATCTACAAATTGTTGATTAGATGCAATTCTATCATCCCCATGAAGTTTCATACCTCGAGTTTTTTTAGGGTGCCATAGCATTAATACATCAACTCAATACTTCTTCGATTAGGAAAAATAAGCGGGATAATGGGCCCCCTTGCATGACTCCACAAGGTGGAATGGATGTTGAGGAGGGTGAACCATTTATGAGGATCAAGAAGAAGCCATTGGAAATAAAAGAGATAATCCAATTTATACATTTGTCTGAAAACCCAAAGGTGAAAATGATGTGATATATTTATTGCTAAGTAAGTCTACCAAAATCATTGGGCATCACAAGCATGATGACCATACCCAAATTTTGAAATATTTAGAGATTGAATCAATTCATGGGCGAAAATGATGTTATCAATGATTTTTCTACCTTCACCATAGCTAGATTTCTCCTAGAATATGAGCTTTAAGATTCTCTATCGTGTCTTCCTTAGAAATGAGTGTGAAGTAGGTGGCATTAAGGTTATGAGTACTAAGGAGGTTATGCAAAAATTTGTCTAGTCTAGGGGTTTTCCATTCGAAATTTCAATGACTACTTGTTCTACATAGTGAACTATGACGTTGAATAGCAAGGCTTCATTGTGCTTCTTGGCAATCAAAGTTGGAATGTTCTATGCAATTCTTCAATAAACTCCTCTAAAAACTTCTTAGGTTGAGTGAGAAAATATTATTAGTAATTTCTCATTTCCTTTTCAATGTTAAGATCTCACTATAGCTTCAAGCCCTAACTATATTTTAGGGTTGAAAATAAGTTATTATGTTGATGTTAAACCATGGATAACTTGAAGAATTGTGTGTTGTTCTCTCTTTCATCTACCCACCAAAATTTTAATTATTGATGCCATAATAATTCCTCTTATTTGTTACACTCCCCCAACTATATTTGATGTTGGATTTTGTGCCTAATAAGTTTCATTGTTCTACCTTTGAGGATGATATTATACCAAAACATGCTCGATTTTTCTCAATTAAATCCTTCTATGAATTCAAAAATATATAAGGAAATTCATCTAGTCTAGAGCTTACGTGACGAAGGACCCCTCTTTTATTGTCCTAGGTGTGAATTTCATTGGATGTTTCCATTTCAACTGTAATTAGGCTTCAATTGCTAACTTTAAAAAACCACAAATCTACATCTGGTCATCTCATACCTGTGATTTGAATAGAAAGTGAAATCCACCCATGGTATCCACCCATGTTATTGTAACTCAAGAAGCCAACGAGAATACTATAAATAAAAAACCTCACTTGGTAAAATGACATATGGCACCTTCACATTGTAGGGTAAATGCTTTATCCATATAATAAAGAGTTATATTTTTCATATATTGTTAGGTATTCAGTGTGTGTATTTTTTGTTCAAGGTTTTTCTAAGAATAGTTGCATCACGTATTTATATTCTTTCTCTCCTACTCTCTCTCTTATTATTTATTGTTCCTAGGTCATAGCCACTATGATCTGGATAAGTGGTATCAGAGCCAAGTTGATTTAACAAATGTATGTCTAGCCCATTGCTTTGAGATTCTAGTTATTATTTAGATGGAAGATTAAATTTTCTCCTTGGTGAGGGTTATGCCTTTTATTTCCTCAATTCATTCACCATATGGATTTCATGAAATCACTAGCAAGGTCGAAAGGGATCGTGACCAATGAATCCCTTGAGAAATCATCGGTAAGGGGAAAAGGATCAAACCCTATGGTTGTGGTAGCCACGAAAATGGTTGTAGGAAGCTCCAAGATGGAGTAACATAATGATGACATGCCTCAAACCAAAGATGTGCTGGAGGAATTATAGATTGGAAATGATGTTAACCTTTATGTGCCCTTCGATAATGGAAAGAATGGGTTCGATAAGTTTTTTTGTGAGAACAAAACACCAGTTCAAGTTCGAGTCTGGTGGAGGCATGGCCTCATGGCCAAGCTACAAGCCTGCATCTTTCTCAATCATGGTTCTCCAAAGAAGCAATGGTACATGCTCAAAGACCTAAATAATCCTCATTATGTTGTTTCCTTTATTGATTCCACCCTAGAATACTACGCCACCTTCCAAGAATCAAGAGATTATATCGATGCATAAATTAAGGATGAATATGTGGCATATTCTTGGGAGGATAAGATGCACAAATAATATGGGAGTGTCTTGTATTTTCTCATCAGTCCCCACACCCTAGATTGTAAGGTTGAGCGTTATAATGATGTGGACAATACCATGGACAAAGCCTACACTTGTCTCACTAGCTGTCAAGCCTCTAGAGTGTTCATGGTTCTCCTCAACATTCAAACTAGACCTTTGCTTACCAAGATACCTGGCAAAAGGGCAACCAGTATGCTAAGCATAGATTCCCTCTGTAACCTCTCAAGAATATAAAATCGAAGGCTTTATAGCTTTTAAGGTTACAATGGCATCAATATGAGTGATGACATAGTCGCCATGAATGTCATAGGAAATGGTGTGAATGAATTCATCATATTTCATCTCATACCATCCATGATTTTAGCCACCACTCACATGTTTTAAGAAGTTCAAAATTTTTCATAGAAATGCATGTTCACGAAAGAAAAAATGATGGCCATAATACATGGTGAGTTTGTGATCCATAATAGGGGTCACAAAAGATATGGATGTCATGTGGTAGGGTTCCAAAACATGAACCAAGCCTTTGGTTCATGTATATATTCTCCCAATGATGCATTTCCACTACCTATGAATGAGATCCTAGAGTGAAGTGCTACTTATTTCTTCAGACTATAGCCCATACATGTTGAATATTTCAGATCAAGTTCCAAGTCACATCCAAAATGAGTGGAAGGTTTCGGACCTTCGGACACAACACTAAGATTTCAATTGGAATGTTTTCGATGTTTCCAAATCCCTCACCTATGTAATATTTCATAGGTTTTCCATTGCAAAATCCTTTTCCAATGGAATACTTATGATATTGGCCCTTCTCAATGGAAGATATTTTTCATAGCCGATTCCAATGGAAGATTATCATTCTGGATCCCCTCCAACAAAAGAATTTTGTCACTGGCACTAGTTGGGTGAAACGTTTTGACGTCATATACAACAAGACGAAGACATTTGACACTATAACTTTCTAGGGGAAACTTCCATCATAGATCCATGTCAATGGATATTTTCCCATTTAGCGCTTGTCCATACACTATTTGTATCAGAGTTGGCCCACAACTATCATGGGGTATCAATATCTCTGGACCTTCATTTATCACAATTGTGGGTCACCTACAAACCCATGTTTATGGATCAAATACAAAACACCCTTGCCATTGATGTTCATTTTCTATTCCAAACACTATCAATATCAAAGTTGGCCCATAAGAATTATAGGATACTGTATCCTTTGACCTTTTCTCACCATGATTATGGGTCAACCACACAAAACCCTTCTATTCATTAGCTCATATTCAAAAAAATCTTCTGATGAGGGAACTTGACATGATGAGTACCATTTCTTCCTAAGGGAAGAATCTTGATCCGAATGGAAAGTAGTATCCACACATGGTATGTACCCATGGTATTGTAACTCAAGAAGGCACCTAGAATACCATAAATGATGGGCCTCACCTTGTGAAAGGACAAATGTGTCCTCCAAAATGTAGGATAAATGATTTCTGCATTTAATAGAGAATTATTTTCTTTTCATATATTGTTAGGTATTCACTGTGTGTATTTTATATTTAAGGTTTTTATAAGAATTGTTTCATAGCATATTTGTATGCTCTCTCTCCTCGTCTCTGTCAACATTTATGGTTCTTAAATCTTACACCCCGAGAAATGTATCAATTTCCCCTATTTTCATCCAAGGATTCAACCATAAATATTGTCCCACAAATAGGTAACCATGTCCTATAATATAAGGGATGGGTTGAATATTGTGAAAAAAGAAAAACATATATTCCTAGTTAGGTCAGGTCCATAAATATTGGAAATAAAGCCCATTTATGTCAACATATTAGTTGATACTTTATTATGAAAATTGTTTGAGTGGAAAAGATGCTTGAAAGCATAATATCATGGGGGATGTATAATAAAGTAATACCCCTTGATGTCTCGTGTACATTTAATTTCACTGAGTTATAGTTTCTTGAAGAAGTAGTATCGATTTTAGAGAGCATATCAGTTGAGGAATCTCTTGCATATAGAATAACCATAGTTGGTTTTTCTTCCGAATTTTATTTTTAATATATATTTGTTTTTTTCATTCATTCGTCTAATAATTTATGATAATATATTCTTTGGGTATCTGGGGGGTGGGGTGGAACATGTTCATCATCAATGCCATTATTATTAAATGCACTAACATATCTCTCAACTCGTGTAGAAGTTTCTTAGTTCTTCTTTCTTTGTCCTTTTATTCTATTTTCCTATTTTTATCATTATTTCAGGGTTTTAGTCTTAACTGCTAAATAAATAGACTAGTGATGCTTACATTTCATTTTGTATTCCTAAAATTATCCCTTTTTTTATCAAGGCTTTTGTCAAAAGTTGAATTTATTGATTCAATTGAGTCAGTCTCCTTTCCATCCCATTCCACTACTAAATACCGGAAATCAAGCTTGCAAAACTCCATATATTCTCCCTTCTCTATGTTTATTAGGTCTCTAATGTATTAATCCATTTGTGTCTTTGTTGTCTCCACTATTATTGTTTCTTCACTTCATTTATTATATCATTCTTTCCCATGTTTCTTATAACTGGTGGGATTACTCGTTAGGATTATTGATCCTATCACTTGTAGCCGCAGCTTCTATCTTCCAGAAGATCTTTTATTTGGCCTACACAGAATCGGTGTTTTCACCTGCGACAAACTCATCTCGGACTGGTTGGGCCTTACCCCCATTTGGAAGGATGCTATAGGCATTGGTCTGCCGACTGAATTCTCTTCCACATAGAATGCGGTCATTGCTTCTTTATAGGCAAGTGGGATTGTATGCAGGGGACTAAATGACCATATTATTTGGTTCATGCTAAATGCTTCCGCGCCAATCAGAGTTAAAGACATATACTCTGATTTCATCTGCGCAAAGGCTTTGAGCTCCGCCTTTATTTTCTCGATGGCTCTATGGAAATTAGGATGCCCTCCTAGAATGATCTTTTTTGTCTGGCTGGTTTTCAATAACAGAAATCTGACATGGGATAATCTGAGGAAGAGGAATTGGCATGGCCCCAGCAGGTGTTTGATGTGCGAGTCAGAAGAGGAGACAAATCTTCACATGTTTTTTCAATGCATCTCCTCACAGGAAATTTGGTATGAGCTTGTTATTTTATTTGATTTTCCTCACAATGTCTTTGCTTCTGTTCATGCAGCATTTCAATGATGGTGTACACAATGCGAGTCAAGGTGCCCTCTCCTTGTCATCATGATTTGGTGTGCTTGGAAGTGGCGGAACCATAAAATTTTCAGAGATTCCAAGGTCCCCTATAAGTCCATTTTGTGCTGTATCAGCTCAATTTTTTATTATGTTTCAAGCACACAGGCCTAAGAATTTGGGCTCAGCCGCTGCTCTTTTCTTTCGATTATTATGATAAAGCATATGTATCCATGAGTACTGTCTCTCTAGATCTTGTTCCATTTGCTCTTTTTTTCTCTATAGTCTCCATGTTATGCAATGCTATATGTCACTCATCCTATATGCTTCCTCTCAATGATATCTTGATATGGAGCTGCTCAAGTCATCCATTTGTATCCAATCATGGTTTTTATATTGACTTAATATAATCTATGATGCTTTTTCTTTTGAAAAAAACTATTATTGGGAAAGGGATTCCCATTGCGTTGAGAACAGAGACTTGCGGAATGTGTAATTAGTTGCAGAAGCTTTAGATTTGGAAAAGGGCAGGGGAATATGTATATTCATCAGCCTCCCATTCAAATTTTAGTTTATTATAGTGTAATATTTAGTTTATGATTAAGTGTATAACCCTGGTTTTTATTGGAATTGGTCTTACATAATTTTGATTTTAATTAAATGAATGGTTAAGATCTGTTATCAAAATATTCTTAGTTTTATACACGACCAAACTAACAATATCAAAGGTTGGCAAACTTTTAGGTTGGAAAACTTTTTAAGTTTCAATACAAGTGTCTATTTAATACAATACAAATTCTAAAATATAATTAAAAATATTATAAAAGACTCCACTCTCTTATCCACTCATTTCATACCTCTCACTCTATCTGTGAATTTCATTCCCATCTACCAAATGCATTTGTTTTATTCCAAATCCACTTCTATCCATGAGCTTAGATTCACCCTTCCACATGGTCATGTGGTATATCTAAATAAATTGAAAATAGAAATATTATTCTCTAGTATGGGTGCTCTACAACCATATTATTCTCTGATCTCCGCCCTCTACAACCCAATGTAGGTTAGATGTGTAAACAATTTTAAATGTTGGCCTAATTAGAATAAAAAATAAAAAATTAAATTGTAGGTTAGATGTGTAAACAATTTTAGATGTGGCCAAATTAAAAAAGAAGAAGTTAGAAGTGATTTCGGGATGAGTTTAAACCATAGTTACCAAATTCGAATTCAGATTCGGATTCGAATTCGATACAATATGGAAAATATTTCACTCTATAAAATTCAATACGGAAAAAGTTCGACACTATACATCTTTATGAAATGAATATATGTTTAGCTTATAATCATAATGATAATAATAATAATGTTAATTTCATAAGATTTGAAATTTTAGCAACCTATGATGTATGATGAAGTGAATGTTTTGGTCTTTATTATGGATTGATAATTATAAACATTTACTAACCATTTAATTTATATAATTGTGCTAGTATGTAAATTTCTATTCAAAATGTGTTATTTTTTTAATATTGATAATTTAAATAAATTTTAAATTTTTTAAAGCTACTTTAATAGTGAAGGTTTTAAATATTTGAAAATACATTTTATAGTGAATTACTCATGCGTTTACCTGTTTTTGTTAATCATATGGTGGGTGAGATAATTTATCTTATTTTGGTTATTGGATTTGTGTGTTTAGTATAGAGTTTTCTCTTCAAAATAGCATAAACACTTTACTTTGTATGGTTTGAAGTGTAGAAACAATTTTCATTGTTTTTTTCTTATTGCTTCACCTTGCTCTTTTATTTGTTGTTGCAATTTTATATATATTCTCTTAGTTTATTTTTAATTTTTATACAATATTGAACAACTAAAAGTTTATCCTAGGAGACTAGAAAGAAAATTCATAGTTAAAAGAATGTATTCCTTAGACGAAACCATTCTCCAAATCTGCATCCTTGTATTTTCCAAACAGCTAACACACATTTCAAGACATGGGACAATGAGCAAGTATTTCTGGTACCAAAACATGTTCTTAATTCAGGCTTAGCTGAGTGGATGTTGGTAGGAGGACTGTCATCACAACAAGTGACATCAACACAAATATCATTAGCAAGGGAACCTATTTAGGTATTTTCCTCTTGATAAATCTTCCTCTATCCCTAAATCATAAATGGAGAAAAAACGTAGGAGTTTTGAAAATGTGGTAAGAAAGAAAAAATCCAGTAAAAAACCCTCCTTGGATGTTGATTTCATTGGAAAATATCATGTAATTGAAATGAAATGCTATCCAAGAACATGGTGGAAACATTAAACAAGGTTACCAATAATCCTAAGGAGTAATCCCACCAGTTATAGAAACATGGGAAAGAATGATATAATGAATGAAGTGAAGAAACAATAATAGTGGAGACAACAAAGACACATAAATGGATTAAGACGTTAGAGACCTAACAAACTTAGAGGAATGTGAAGATATGGAGCTTAGCAAGCTTGATTTGCAATATTTAGTATTAGAATGGGATGGAAAATAGACTGACTCAATATTGAATCAATAAATTCAAATTTTGACAAAAGCCTTGATAAAAAAAGGATAATTTTAGGAATAAAAAATGCAATGTAAGCATCACTCGTCTATCTCTTTAGCAGTTGAAACTAAAACACTAAAATAAAGATAAAAATAGGAAAATAGAATAAAAAGGTGTATAAAGAAGAACTAAGAAACTTCTACAAGAGCTGAGAGAAATGCCAGTCAATTTAAGAATAATGGCATTGATGATGAACATGTTCCACCCCACTCGCTCAAATGCCCAAAGAATATACTATCATAAATTATCAGATGAATGAATGAAAAAACAAATATTTATTAAAAATGAAATTCTGAAAGAAAAGCCAACTATGGCTATTCTATAGGAAACAAAGTGCTCATTTGATATGCTATCTAAAATTGATACTACTTGTTCAATAAACTATAGCTCAATGAAATTAGATGTACATGAGGCATCAAATGGAGAAATCATTTATCCTACATTTGAAGGACACATTTGTCCTCTTACAAGGTGACGCCCATTATTTATGGTATTCTAGGTGCCTTCTTGAGTTACAATACCATAGTAAATACCATGTGTGGATATTACTTTCCATTAGGATCAAGATTCTTCCCTTAGGAAGAAATGGTTCCCATTGTGTCAAGTTCCCTTGTGAGAATCTTTCATTTAATATGAGCCAATGAATATAAGGGTTTTGCATGGTTTACCCATAATCATGGTGAGCAAAGGTCAAAAGATATAGTATCCTATAATGCTTATGGGCTAACTTTGATATTGATAGTGTCTAGCCTAGAAAATGAACGTCAATGGAAATGATGTTTTGTAGTTGATCCATAAACATGGGTTTGTAGGTGACCACAAGTGTGATAAATGAAGGTCAAGAGATATTGATACCCCATGACCCTTGTGGGCCAACTCTAATACCAATAGTGTATGGATAGGCCCTAGATGGTAAAATCTCCAGTCACATGGGTCTATGATGGAAGTTTCCCCTAGAAGGTTATAATTTCAAATGTCTTCATCTTGTTGTGTATGATGTCAAAATTTTTCACCCAACTAGTGCCAGTGATAAAATCCTTTTGTTGGAGGGGGTCAAGAATGATAATATTCCATTGAGCAGGTCCAGTATCATAAGTATTCGATTGGAAAAGGATTTGGCAATGGAAAACCTTTGAAATCTTACATAGGTGAGGGGTTTGGAAACATCAAAAATATTCCAATTGAATTCTTAGTTTTGTGTGTAGAGATCTGAAATATTCCACTCATTTTGGATGTGATTTGAAAGTTGACCTGAAATATTCAACATCTATTATCTACAGTATGAGGAAATAAGAGGCTCTTCACTCTAGGATCTCATGCATAGGTAGTGGGCAAGACATCATTGGGAGAATATATACATGAACCAAAGTCTTGGATCATTTTTTGGAACCCTACCACATGACATCCATACCTTTCATTACCCCTATTATGGAGCGCAAACTCGCCATGCTCTATGGCCATCATTTTTTCTTTTGTGAACATGTATTTCTATGAAAAAATTTTAACTTTCTTGAAACATGTGGGTGGTGGCAAAAATACTGGATGGTATGAGATGAAATATAATGAATCCATTCACACCATTTCCTATGACATTCTTGGAGACTACGACGTCACTCAAGTTGATGTAATTGTAACCTTAAAAGCTATAAATACTAGGATTTTATATTCTTGAGAGGTCAGAGAGGGACCTTGTGCTTAGCATAGTGGTTACCCTTTTCCCAGGTATCTTGGCAAGAAAGAGGTTAGTTTGAATGTTGGGGAGAACCATGATCACTCTAGAGGCTTGACAGGTAGTCAGCCAAGCATAGGCCCTATCCATGGTATCCTCCACATCATTATAATGTTCAACATTTTAGTCTGGGGTGTGGGGAATGATGAGAAAATAGAAGAAAATCCTAGATTATTTGTGCATCTTCTCCTCCCAAGTATATGCCACGTGTTCATCCTTAATTTATGCATGGCTATAATCTCTCAATTCTTGGTGGGTGAGGTAGTATTTCACTATAGGATCAATAAAGGAAACAACATAATGAGGTTTATTGAGGTCTTTGAGCATGTACCATTGCTTCTTGGGAGAACCATCATTAAGAAATATGTAGGCTTGTAGCTTGGCAACGAGGCCATGGCTCCACTAGACTAGAACCTAGACTAGTGTTTTGTTCTTACAAAAAAACTTATGCAATCCATTCCTTCCATTATCGAAGGGCACATAAAGATTAACATCATTTCCAATCTAGAATTCCTCCACCACATATCTTGTTTGGGGCATGTCATCATTATGTTACTCCATCTTAGAGCTTCCTACAACCCTTTTAATGATGAACACAACCATAGGGTTTGATCCTTTTCCCCTTACTGATGATTTCTTGAGGGATTCACTGGTCACGATCCCTTTGGACTTTTCTAGTTATTTCACGAAATCCATATGGTGAATGATTTGAGGAAATAAAAGGCATAACCCTCGCCAAGGAGAGAATTTAATCTTCCATCTAAATAATAACTAGAATGTCATAGCAATGGCTTAGACATACATTTACTATATCAACTTGGCTCTCATACCACATATCTAGATCATAGGGGCTATGATCTAGGAACAATCAATAATGAACGAGAGTAGGAGAGAAAGAATATAAATATGCCATGCAACTATTCTTAGAAAAACCTTGAACAAAAAATACACACACTGAATACCTAACAATATATGAAAAAAATATAATTCTTTATTATATGGATAAATGATTTACCCTACAATGTGAAGGAAACATCTGTCATTTTACCAAGTGAGGCTTTTTATTTATAGTATTCTTGTTGGATTCTTGAGTTACAATAGCACAAGTGGATACCGTGGAAGGAGACCATGGGTGGATTCCACTTTCTATTCAAATCATAGGTATGAGATGACCAAATGTAGATTTGTGGTTTTTTGAGGTGAGTAATTGAAGCCTAATTTTAGTTGAATTGGAAACATCCAATGAAACTCACACCCAAGACAATAGGAGAGGGGTCCTTCATCACGTAAGCTATAAACTAGATGAATTTCCTTTTCAGAATATATAATGGTCATAGGGCCAATAAGTTTCTTGGAAACATGGGCTTGAATCATTGACCAATAAGTTTGAAACTAGATTAGGCATGAATCCTAAAAATGATCGATTTAATTTTTTAAGCGTTTTAGCTAAATAATCCACATGTTTAGCAGAATTTAGCTAAATAGTGGAAAGAAGCTCCAATGAGAAAATGTACCACAACATATCACTTCTAGCAGAATTTAAATCACGCCAGATTATCTGTGATAATGCAATAAAGATGAATTCAAATAGATTTTTGAATTGTAGAAGGATTTGATTGAGCAAAATGGAGCATGTTTAGTGTAATATCATCCTCAAAGGTAGAACAAGGGAACTTATTTCCAATGGCTTCTTCTTGATCTTCATAAATGGGTCACCCTCAACATTCATTCCACCTTGTGGAGTCATACAAGGGGGCCCATTATCCCACACCTTTTTTTCTAATTGAAGAAGTATTGAGTTGAAGTATTAAGGGTATGGCACCCTAAAAAAAGAATAGGGGTATGAAACTTCATGGGTATGATAGAATTGCATCTGATCAATAATTTGTAGATGAATACTTCTTGTGTTTGCACCAATTGTAGGAAAATCTCTTGCCTCCGAATAGGTCCTTGAATAATTTATGGTATCCTTTGGCACAAGTATAAACCATGGTAAGTTGCAAATAGTCCTCTTCAATTCTTTTATTATTATTCAATTACATATGTGGAAAAATCTCGGATATCAATGAATTTCCCTTCAGTCTAGATACTTGGTTGCTCTACATGTTGAGAATTCCCTTTGGTATGCCTCATGGGGATATCTTCATATTTACTTACTGTTTTTTTTACCAATCATTGTTATCATTGTAAAATGATTGTATGATAAATTAGCAATATTATAGTTGAGATATCAGTAATATTTTTGCATTTAAAGCATTGAGAATGTATTAGTTGAAGTAAGCATGCAAAACTATATTAGATAAATCTTTTGATTATTGCATAAAAATATCTACATTTTGATTAACCATACATTGTTAACTTTTGAAAACCAACCTGCAAAATTGTTAATCTCGAATGTATAGTTAAATTATTAATATCAAAAAAATATTAACAAGTTTGACTATTTTAAACATTAAATCTATTGTTAATAAATTTTACCATATTTGTAATTGGAAAATTTCTATTTTTATTTTGATTAATGACTTTTTACTATATATAAAACTAAAGTTTCTAATTTGGATGTTAACGTTAATAAATGTTAACCTACTTTAACAAATTTGAAATCAGTGCCACATCAAAGGACAACGGCACTCCCAACTTGAAAACGACCATCAGCCAGGTCAGCAGTGTGGGCACCACAAGAGAAAGCATTTAAAACACAAATTTATGCGAGTAAACTGTCGTGGAGCGTATCAGAGGGTATCGATGGTAGGTGCATAAAATGGATATCATGTGAATTGAAAAAGGTGTAGTCGTTCTGGACACTAGAAATAAGTAAATAAGGATTGAACTTACGATGGAGAGAGCTGGAAGAAAAGATGGCTGGTGCACATCTGCGTGGGAGTTGCTACTTAACCACTTGGCATCCAGAGGGAGAATGCAGACCCATACATACCGTGGGTACCACTGAACGTGAGGAGACTACATAGAATCCTCGCCATCCTCGAAATGCCTTGCCGTGGATGCCACTGAATGTGAGGAGACTACATAGAATCCTTGCCATCCTCTAAACGCTCAAGGAATTTCGAAGGGATCCATGGAAATTTTTGTAAATTGAAGGATGCAAAGGAGGATCACATGTAGTGGGAGCATGGTGGTTCATTTCATCCAGGTGATCGAGCATGGGATGGGAGTTCCGGAGTTATGGGTGCAGAGCCTAACCAGGTTGTCCCCATCGTAAATTGTGGTATGTCGTCAATACTCTGCAAAATGAAGCGAATTGGCATAGTGCAGGAATCCTCAACCTTTGGACCATTAGAAGGTGCATGCTAGGGCAATTTGACCCTCCAATATTCTAACCCTCGTTTGAAGAACCAGTGAGAGAACATGTGATGGAATTTCAAAAAAGGAGGCCATTATATTCCATTTCTGTAAACACCCTCGGTTCATTAATGGTGTATATAACGATTACCTCTATTCATTCTAAATATATATAACGATTACCTCTATTGATGAAAGTACATGTGTTCTTATGTTCTTCAGTTTTGTTTAGCGGTGATACCTTTCGCGTGTAGCAAAGTAGAATGCCGATACAAAGCAAGACATAGACTGAGTGTAGCTACAGGGCATAACATCTTTGGTAAAGGGTTGATTTAGCATTGCACCTGGGTTCATTTCTGCTTTTTATTTCTTTTGTGATGCTTTAGCAATGTCCATCGTCTTTTTGGTTGTAGTTTTTTCGTCAGTTTTGGTTTTTTTTTTTGGGGGGGATTTTGCTTTTGATTGTTTAGATAATGGTAATTTTTTTTTTAACTGTTGCGAGATGAGACAATATGTTGGCTTGGTTGATGTACTTCCCACATGTTGTGCAGTGGTTAAAAGAGGTATGTGCTGTTTTTTTGGAGTTTTTTTGGAGTTTTTATTGATTTTTTGGGCGCGTGTTAAAAGAGTTATGCACTATTTCTTTATCGTGGAGTTGCAAGAAGATGAGGACCAAAATCGGGACTACCGCCAGAGAAAATAAAAAAGGAGGACGCCGGAAAAGCAACAGAAAAATATGATTGTGTTGTTGGGGAGGAAGGAAATGGAGAAGGGTACATTCCAACGAATTTCCAGATCTGAAAAAAATTCCCTTTCCTGCATCGCGTAGTTCAACGTCTTCTAAGCGTGGGGTGTTGATAGCATCGTCACGTCATCCCATTTAAAGCCTTCTTTATTGTTTCTTTATTGAGTTTATTTTGTTTGTTTGAAAGATTGCGGAGGAGCTCCATAGGAGACGTCGGACAATGTTGTTAACATTTAATTTTGGAAGATAAATATTGGAGGTATTTTTCATATACTTTATATGTAGATATGTTTTATACTTGCCTCTACTTTAGTTGCTAAAAAAATTATGTTGTATTTAGTAAGACAAAGAAATATTACAATAAATAAATGAAATAAATAGTTAATAAATAGAGTAAAACTGTTTATTGATTATCTTTGATATAATTAATTTTTTTTTCTCTCATAATTAATTTATTTGTTTGTTCAATGTAATGTGATTAATTTAGTTTAAATTTATATTATTATTACATATTAAATGATATTTTTCTTTTTTTGATTTAATTAAGGTTTAAATAATATTCTATACTTACAATATTTGATGATATTTTTTTTTATGGAGAAAACAATATTGTGAAGCTATATTTTATTGTACTTGTTTTCAATATAAAATATATGTATTTTGGCTTTAAAAATTTAAAGGAGAAAGGTAGAGAGAGAGTGGACGTATAGGAAAAGAAAGATGGAGGGAGGGAAGAGAACGAATAGAGTAGAGAGACAGTGAAGAGAAAAGGTGAAGTAGCATGAGATGGGGGAAGGAGAGAGTGGGAGAGAGGGGGAGCTGCAGGGAGTGGTAAATGAAGAAAGTGGAGCAGGGAGGGAAGAGAGAGGGATAGAGGGAGGAAGAGTGGGAGTGGGAGTGAGGGTAGGAGAGAGGGAGAGGAGGGGAGGACGAGGGAGAGAGGGGGAGGGGAGAAGGAGGAGATGGGAGAGGGAGGGAGAGATAGGGGAGAGAGGGAGAGATGGGGGAGCAAGAGAGAAAGGGGGGACAAGGAAGAGAGGGGTGATATGGGAGGAGAGAGAGGGGGCGGAGAGTGGAGAGAGAGAGAGAGAGAGAGAGAGAGAGA
>APFE030641039.1:11182-46142 GCA_000404065.3 Pinus taeda | reverse complement strand
TGTTAGGCCCCTATACTACTAGTGTAACCCCTTATTGTTATTAGTACAACCCCACTTATTATATTGATGTACCCATGTAGTGCCCATATTGTTACTATTGTGCCCCATAGAAGCCCACTATTGTTATTATTGTGCCCTTACATTATTATTGTTATGTCGGCTCTGATTAGGTTATGACCCCTTAGACTCCTATATATAGAAAGGATGTCTTTTCATTTGTATCATCCAAGAATTGTTCATTTATGTAATGGAAAGGAGGTTGCCCCCTCGAAGAGGCTGAATTCTAAGGCGTTCAACTATCTTTTCTATCTTTTTGTGAGCTAGTTCCATAACACTTCTGGTGGTAGCAGGAAGGAAAAAAATGTTTCATCTACTATTTCCAAAAGGATGGCTTTAACTTTGGCAGCCACTTCCACTGAGTTCGGGAGCCTGTTGTTGAAAACGCAATTGTTTCTAGTCAACCATACTTTCCACCAAAGGCATTTTGGAATAGCTTGCCAAATGTTTTTCCAAATTGCGTTTTTAGTTTTTTTTTCCAGGTTTTGGTTTTCCCAAGAGGTGAAGAGGGTGACAACTGATATCTAAGAGAGGGGGGGGGGACACTAAGTCCGTGGAGGACCATCTTCCAGATTGGTTGAGTGAAATCGCAGTCAACCATTAAGTGGTGAGAGGTTTCGATAGCAGAATTGCATACGCTGCATCTAAAGGGGCCGTGGAATCCTCTTTTGCTCAGGTTTTCTCTTGTTAGAGCCTTTTTGTGCATGAGTAACCAAGCGAAAAAATTCACCTTTGGTAGACTAAAGGGGGACCAAATGGATTTCCAGAGCTTCGGTGCTAGTAAAGGGGCATGTATAGTTTGTAAAGAGGAGAATCCTTGAGCTGCTGTATATATTCCGGTTCTTCCCCACCCCCATTTGTCTTTGGATGAGTGATGGATAGGAGAAAGACCAGAGAGTGCTGCACATAACAAGTTTTTTTGGGATTCTAGGTGGTTGGGAACCGCTAGAAAAGTCCATCTTGCCCAGTTCCCTTTGTTGTCCCAAGAACAAATATCTGCTAGTCAAAGGAGACCTTTGTTCACTAGCCAGATCTTTAAATCGGTGTAGGAGTTTAGGGTGGCCAAAGGGGCATTCCCTTGTATAGTATCCTCCCACAATAATGTTCTTTGTCCATTGCCTTTAATTCTGTATAAATGCTGTTGTACATGGTCGATGCTTCTTCTAACTAAATTCCATATTGTTGCTCCTGTTAGAGTAGATGCTGTTGTGAGGTTTCTCAGTCAGCTTCCCTTTAGGTATTTCTTCCAGAGGATCTTACTAATAGGATGATTTTTATCTGCATGTAGTTGCCAAATGATTTTTTCACCAAGAGCCAGATTTTCCAGGCCTGGATCTTGTATGTGTAACCCGCCTTGCTGGAGTGGTATTTTTAGAATATCCCAACTTCCCAGATGTAACTTGCTCTGATTGCCCTTGCCTCCATTCCAAAGAAAGTCCCAGAGGAGCTTGGAGATTTGTTCCGTGATAGTCTTGGGTGCTAGCAGGAGGGAAGATTGGAATATGGGGAGAGCGGAGAGGACTTCCTTTATCAAAACCATCTTTCTAGCCTTTGTAAGCCATTTTCCTCCCCAGTATGCTATTTTTGCTTTTATCTTGCTTATTACTTCCGTCCAGAGGGAGGGAGGGCTTTGTCCCAGGGCTCTATGCAAATATTTGATTGCTTAGTAAAGTGGGAAAAAAATATCATCATTATTATAATAAACTAATACTTAAAAAATAAATGCATAAATTTATATCTATAGTATTTACTTGATAAAGTACTTCCTTTAAGCTCTATTTAAAAGTGTTTTTATTTTTAATTTTAATTTTAATTTTTAACTTATAAAAAATGCATGTCATTTTATTTTTATTTTTATTTTTGAACTTATAAAAAAGGCATGTCATAAAACATGGACATTCACAGGCTCAAGTTCAAGCTCACAAAAATAATGTAGACTATATTACTCCCCATAGAATGTTGAAAGAGTGTGTAGGGAGGCCACATTCATATGGCTAGATAAAAAATACTAAATAGGTAACTAACGACCTAAAATCCTAGCAACCATTCCATGTAGGGAGACTAGCAACAATTTGGGATAGGGACGAAAAACAAGCCAGACTATAGATCATTTATATTTGGCTACCATAAGACATTATATCGCCATCACAAATTGCCATTAGTTCTTAAAAGCATATTGACTCTATCGAGCTAACTGCATGAGCCTATTCCATGAGTAATCCCATAGTTAAACACCAATAACATGCCATAAAGTAGTCAAGTCCCACTAGCACTGTAACACCCCCTCCTAGGTCTACCCAAGTAACCATGCTATGCCGAGGTAAACATGAGGAGAGATGCCACTATGATCAAATTTGATCTCCTATGTCACCTTAAGGAAGTGGAATCGATGGAACATCACATACAATCATCCAACATCATCAACAGAACCCTCGGGAGACAAGTCAACCACTTAGATAGTCTATCCCTAGGTCCCACTATTATTTTGCATCTCTTAGGCCATAGTCGCTCTCATTCCATGGGCAAAGGAGCGACCATGGACTCAAAGTTGCTCTCACATGCTTGCCTGCCAGCAACCGTGCACCAAAATTGCTAGTTCTGTGCCAACGACCTTGGGATTTAAGCCACTTTTCTAGCCCAGAATCCTGGCCTATGCCCAAAGCTTGTTGTAACTTCCAGAATTCATTAAAAATATGATAAAAATGTTGATCAATCAAAAATCGCCCTCAGGACTAGGCCTGAGCATCCCTAACCAGGACTGACATTCTGTCAAACACTTGACATCAATGCAACCTATAGGTCTAGGACACAAGACAAAGAATAACTCACTAAAACAACTTATGAAATATAATCAGAAGGATCACCTCCTTCCCCATTGAACTACTACTTAATCAATTAGGTCTTGCATCCATCCATTTAACAGTTACAAGAAAATATATGAAATACCCATGACATAAACTAGTCATTCAACCATGTTTATAACCAACATAAAACCATATAAATATCATAGATATGACAACCATTAAATCCACATATAAATCATTGCAAAAGTAAGAGAACCTAGCTTTTATTAATCATAGGCAAATCTGACCAGGTTCAGGACTTCCACATACAACCCGACCATAAACATGGCTGAACCAAATATCTCTTTCAGCTAGTCACCCCCGTGCCATATTCCAAGCATGAATGTGGGATCTCGTAGAAAAACAAATCCATGAACAACCAAGGGAATCCAGAGGTTAAACCACCTCCACCCTCATCAAACCGTGATCACACCAAAACTAGTGCTCCGATCACAACTGAAGTGAACTTGGAATGCCATCTGGAATCCATCACTATCCTTGAGGAATTTTCCATCTCCTTGTCTCTCAGGCTTTACCACAATCCAAACCGGATCACTAGGCCCTAAACCAAGACCAGTCTCAATCTTTACCGCAATCCAAACCTGGATCACTAGGCCCTAAACCGAGAATCCCCCCTTAGGCTTTATTGTGTATCCCGCCAAAATCGGTGAAGGGATTCCTAAGGCTTTGGGAATGGAGCTTGAGACCACCTTCGCCCAAGATTCCGAAATCCATCCGGCAAACCAAAGCTCAAAAACCAAAATAAACATCCCAACACCATGGCATCCAGAAAAAGGCTAGGCTAGGCTGAAATCCACTACCATAACCTGACAAAACCATGCCGTCGACAATAAGAAAAGCATACACCATCATGCAAAGCCCTGCATGTCCAAACCAGCTAGGAAATCATACATGCAAAAGGTTACCTACAAGTATTCCTGCTGAAGCTACTTGATCCTACTTTCCTTTCCTTAATCCTTGCTTTTCCTTTCCTTTCCTTGCTTTCATTTTCCTTGCTCCAAACTAGAGTGCTTCAAGAAAACTTTAAGTGACTAAGAGAGTGAGAGAGAGAGAGAGAATAATGAGAGAGCTCAAAACTTGAACTGACAAAAGATTACACTGAAAAATCCTAACAATGAGCAACCTGCCTACTGATTCTCATAAGCCTTTTTATTAATGAGGCCTCTAATTTCTTCATTTTTCATTATTTTCCTTCAATTTCATCCTCACATGCAACCTGTGACCTTTCACCTTACTTTTCTCCTAATTTCCTTTATTTTCATAAATACATGTGCCAAAAATGCCTTTTTTCCTTTTAGTGCTGTTGCCTTAGCCTTTGCCATTTTTCCTTAGCCAAAACACACATCTAATGATGCCCACTACGATATATTTTCCCAACATTCAACTTGGAATAAGTGTCCCTTACCCGTGGTCTTATTTTGCCTTTATTTACTTTTGTTACATGAAATTTTCACCAAGGTGTTACAAGCACAATCGGTTGAGGATGGACCTTGTTAGCTAGGCGACCCAAGATCAAACCTCGCGGGTGGTGGTTGTGCTCTGCTCTAGGGGGAGGAGACAAAATCCCCGGGCCTAGTTTCATGGACAAAATTTCTCTAGGAGACCAACGGTGGAATTCAAGATGTTGACATTATTTCAAACAGAGTTAGAGTAAAAATTGGCCAGAAAAGTAAGGTGCTTTGAGTGCTAGATATGGCATGCTTAAGAGGAAAACCTTATAGCATACTAATAATAATAATTTATTCTTAAGGTTATGGTATAGTTAGACACCAAATTAATGTACAAGACTACTTATTTATACAATAAGGGATTTCTCTATGCAAATATTTGACTATTTAATTAGTGAAGTAGACAATAAATATCATTATTATTATCATAAAGCAATACTTCAAAAATAAATGTATAAATTGATGTCCTTAACATTTACTTGATAAAATAATTCTTTCAAACTCTATCTATAAATTATTCTTATTATTATTAACTTAAAAAAAGACACATCATATAGGGTGGACATTCACAAGCTTAAGTTCAACCTCACATAAATAGTGTATATTAGATTACCCCTCATACAACGTGGAAAGAGAGTTTAGGGAGGCCACATTCATAGGGCTACACAAAATACACTAAAATATGTAACCAACAACCTAAAATTCTAGCAACCATTCCATGTAGGGAGACTAGCGATAACTGGGGATATGGACCAAAGACAAGCTACAAATCAATTAGATTTGACCACCATGAGTCATAATATCACCATCACAAATTGCCACTTGTTCTTAAGAGAATAATGGCTCCACAAAATTGGATGAGCCTATTCCATGAGTAATCCCTTAGTCAACCTCCAATAGTATGCCATAAGGTAGCATGAGCTTGGAGAGGGAACTCTTAATTACAAAAGTCACAAGTCGCAACTTAATGCCACAAATCAAGCTTCTGCCAATGGCTCTCAGACTAAAAGCACCTTTAAATGTGCCCATTATAGACACAAGGCCAAGAAAAAGCATCCATGCACAAACACTAAACAATGTAAGCTTTGAAACGAGAACTATAAATTCAAAATGGGAACTCTAGCAAAAAAAACCCAAAAAAACATAAAAAACAATGCTAAAAAGGAAAAGTGTGTATACTCGAACAATGTTTCTTTTTAGGTTTAATTTTCAACATATTTAAAAAATGGCAGTAAAACCATTTTTTTTGTACAAAAACAATTGTTTTTGAGGAAAAAAACATATTAATGTTTTTGGTAGAATGACATTTTTCTTTCCCAGGTATAATTTCAACAATTTTTAGTAATGATGATAAAGATAAAATAATGGGATCTGAAACAGATTAAAATTCCATCACTTTTCATCCATGTTTTTAAACATATAATAACATGACACTAAAGATCGCCAAAATTCTAATTTTTCAACCATAACATTAAAGATTAAAAAAAAAAAGGAAAATTTTCAACCATAGAATTAAAAAACTCTAAGTTTTCAACACATTTAAACCATGACATTATGAACAAATTACATGAATAAATTAATCAAAATGTCAATACTTGTAGATTGAATGAAACATAAATTATATCTCTAAGTTATTGTTGCATTGTAGACATTCTACACAATAAAACTCATCATAATTAAAACATATAATCCAACAAAGATAAAAATGACTCATAACTCCATTTAACTTCATATGGAAATCAAAATTTTTATTTCAAGATATGATGCAAACATCAGTTATATAATCTTTCTTAGAAAATTATTCAAAATCACTCATATTTTCTTGACACCATCAGAATTCACATCTTCAGATGAATGACAAGATGCAGATGAACATGTTCCATATTCTTCTCTTTCATCAACTAGTGCCCTATCTGAGTCCACATGCATGCCCACCATTTCAGATTTCAAAATTCTTCTAGATCTACGACTGGTTTCAACAGACTCCCATCTCAACATTGTTTCTTCTGGTAACAACCTCTTTAAAATCTCTATCGTCTTGAAGTGAAGAGTTCCTCTATTTGTTAAATTGAAGTCATAAACAAGTATGCCAACATCCTCCAATTTTAAGAGGCCTATGCGGCGACGATTTATATTTGTACCCTTTCTTTTTCTCTTTCCACCAATTTTTTTTATCAACTACCATCTCTGGCTTGTACACACCATTAAATGGGTGTGTATTTGTGGCATACCATTGTACTTCAACACCTACAACATCTTCATTTTCAATAATGACCTTTATAACCTTAGCAATAGAGAATGGATAGCCATTGGGATCTCCATCTGCTAGTACTACGATCATGCAGCGGTCCTTATTATCCTGTACTGAACCCCTGTAAAGGTCTTCCATGACTTCATGTTGTGCACGAAATCTTCTGGAACCAACATACATTTCTCTTTCCTCTACCTATGAAGAATTAATAATACCTTGAGATTGTTGTTGTTCAACAATGTTTATTTCCTCATGTTCATTTAACACATTTTGTGGCCAAATAAATGGAGTTTTCAAAGATATATATTCATTTGTTGTTCTTGAAATGATATCACTTTGATTATTGAAAAAATACTCCCACCAAACTAAATCAGCAATATCAAAGTACTCAGATGTATATGTGTTGTCTTAGGGGGTCCTGACCTAGGTTTAGAGTTGAATTTGCTAAATCGATCCATACACTACTGGCCCTTTTGGCATCAATCCACCGAACGGTGATTGAAGTCTCACCCAAAGTAGTATGGGGGGATGCTAGAACCAAGTTTCTGCACCTAGAGATGATTGTGATGTCGTTTTGTGCCCTTAACCTATCTTCACGCAGATCGATAAGCCCTTAAGGGTTATCGATATAACTTCCTCTTACCAGCCTCTAGACCTTCGCAAAGGTCTACGACTATCTTTCGCGGACCCTAAACAAGTGAACCAGTTGCTTACGCGCTTCTCTAACTGTTTTTATCTTTGTATTTACCCAGATCGGCTTAATTATCTGTTATCTTTTACATGCATTAAGATATTATTTGCATAAACATATATTATTACTTGTGTTCATATAATAATGTAAACCATGCAGAATCGTGCATCAATACAATATTAAGTCATAAACCCATCATTTATCATAACATCAACGCAATCATTCATACAGAAGTAAATGGACAAAACACAAGTATTTCCAGAATAATCTTTTTATTAATGCTTCTATTCTACTTACAGACTTGAGACTACCCTACGCACTCAGTTGTAGGGGTCTACACACTCAGTTGTGGACTCTACTCTAGGCGTCTGCACACACAGTTGCAAAACCTCTCTTCTACTCTAAGACTCTTCGCTCTTCACTTCTAATGACCCATTGCATTCATTCTTCCCTCATAAACTATCTAGCCAATTGCTGTGATATAGTGACAGTGCACGCCATCGCTCTTGCTTTGTCATATTGCTGCTGTAATTCCTGGGCCTTTGTGTTCAACCCTACAGGTTAGGATCCTCCTGCAGAGTTGTAATGACCTCCATAGACTGCTCAAAGAGCGTGGTGCAATCCACCACCGTGACATCTATTATTGTGGCTACATCCTTTACAGCTGCCTCGCGTTGTTCTCTAACCTCTAGTGGAGTTGAAGGTTGTGACTTCAACTCAAGCTCTGTGATTTTAAGGTTCAGTTCAAACTGAACCTTGGCCATCTATGTCCTTGCATCACACCCACCTGCAGCCAATTTCCTAATCTTGGCCTCCAATGACACTTCTTTGGGTATGTGCAATTCTGGAATGGTTCTGCATGCTTCGGCTACCACGACTGTGGTTCGCTCATTCTTCCCCACGAAGAATAATGAATTAAATTTATAAAAAAATGAATTTAAACCCTAAAGTATTAAAACTAATGTTAAATTTTAATTATAAACAAAAGTTTATTTAAAAAAATCGGGCCCCTCGACCCACCACGTCCCCCTCGATCCCCCACGATCCCTCACAACCCCCTTTTCGGAAATGACCCCTCAGCACAAGGAAACGACCCCCTGGCACGTCCCCCTGCATACCCTATTTTTTGGGAGCATGGGGAAACGAACACTTCTCGTCCCCAAGTCCCTGGAGCGCGGGGGAGCTAGGAAACTAGACCCCTAAGGGGGGTGGGGCGAGTCCCCATGGAACACTGCATTTTTGGGCGAAGAGACACTCTCCATCCCTATATGGAAGGGTTGTTGTAATGTCCAATTATATTATGTTATCTAAACATTTTGACCTAGTCAAATCACATAAAAATAAAAAATGAACTTAGTAAATAAAACATTTTGACTCAATGAAATTAATATAAAAAATAAAATTAAAATAATAAATAAAATTTATAACAGCATCTTTCCGTAAAAATCACATAAGAGATATTCTGGTCGATGGTTTTGAACCAACCAGTGTGGTTCCTCTTCAGGACAAGATGAGGAACCGGATCCAGGGATTGTAATAAATAGATGTGGAGAGTTGCTAACTAGGCGTTAGCGAGTAACAACTAGTTTGACAAATGGCAGAAATTAGTAATAGATTTTGACCAAAGAAAGTAAGGGAATCTAATTATAGAATTTAAAAAGTATTTTGATAAAATAATATTATAAAACAAGTAGTTATAATATGTTGACGTAATAAAATAATTAATTTTTATTAAAACTTTTTATAACCCCTTATAACCCTATTAATGAATATTATTATATATAATATTCTAAAAAATATTAATATTAATTGGTTTAATCCTATTCATATCCCCAAATATTAACTAATATAAAAATAAATTTAAAATAAATGAATAATTAAACCAACCTAGATCTATCTTAACTTCGGATCTATCAAGCTCTGAGAGGAATCAAATCTAATCTCTAGAGGTGCAAACCTTTCTTCAAATTTTGCACTTAGAAAAGAGGTTTACACCTTGAGGGATTTGATCCCTCTATGTGCTTGATAGATACTCAAAAAAGAGGTTTACACCTTGAGAGGTTTGATCCCTCCAGAGTTAAGATGGATCGAGGCTAGTTTTGTTTAAACTATATATACATGGGCATACTACTAAGTTAGGCATGTGTACCCTACGAGTAAAGTCTAGACATAGGCCTATGTGATAGGGGAGGAAAGCATGTGCCTTTTCAGATTGGATCCTAAGAATTTCCCTAGTCAAGTTTAGAGGGGCCATTGTTAGCTACTCTTGACTCCGACAGAGTTAAAGTTGTTAGGTCAACAATGGTGGTTTTGGATGCCTGGTATGGGTGACCTGTGGTATCACATTTACTTTAAGTTTTTGAATGAGCCTAATGGTTAGGATCATGTGTTTCCTCTAGGTCATAGGTTCAAATCCAAATCCAAAAAAAGGTAGAGTGTGTACACCTTTATAGATTTTAGTAATCAAAAAATTATCCTTGTAACTTGGTCATAACCTTAAAAATAGATTATTGTATATTACCCATAACTCATTTACTTAACTATATTTATTTTTAAATTTTATATATATATATATATATATATATATATATTAATATTTATTATATATATATATATTTCACTATAAAAGTCTATACAAGTGATTTAATCATGTATTACTTATATTATAAAATTCAATCAAACAAGCTAGTTCATGATACATGATCTCTATATTCCTCCCCTGTTTACTCAAAATATTTTCTACTAAAAACACTAACCAAAACAAGGAACTTAATAGAATAAAGGAAAGAATGATGATGTAAATGCCTTGCATCCAATAGTCATCGAGTAAAGTCACTCGTTAACGGTGTTCCACGATGCACAGAATTTACCATCAAACATGAAAATTACCATACAAATACAAATGATCACACAAAATAAGATAATAAAAAACAGTAATTGGAATGCCTATGGATTGAGGGCAGTCAGCATTGTTTCCCTCCTATGTTACCTGAGAACAGGAGCCAATTAAGTATTCGAGTTGAACCTGGTAGGTAGGTTTGGAAAAGGCAAGAGAGAACTCTAGTGTATAGAGAATTCATTCTGGTAAATCCAAAAGATGATGACATAACTGACGAGGACGTTGGTCATTCTGGTAAATCCAAAAGAAGATGACATAACTAACTAAGGGAAGAGATAAGACTGTTGAGGTATGATTCGGAGGTCATACTGATCTGGAGAAGACACTGAAAATAGACATGACAGTTTGGAGCAGGAGACATATTGCAGATATCACAACTACGCTTTGATCTTGTGTAACTTTCCACATCACCAGTGTATATTTAGGGCATTATTCTATATGCGGTGAAAGCTTCGTTTGAAAGTGGGAACAGTCTGAATTGTGATTGATAAAGGTTGATGGATAAAGATCGCATGTTATCTGGAATAGTTTTTTTTTCTTTTTTCTTTTTCTGGTTTTTATTCTTATTCATTTCAAAAGGGGTGGGATTTTCTGAGAAGAAAGGCATATATATTACATTACTATTATTACTACATTATTATTATTACATCATGGTTACATGAACCAATAGTAACATATCATGTATCAATAGCCATTCAAACTTGAATGGAGAAGTCATTAATGAACTGTCTCAACTCCTCATTAATGAACCATCTCAACGACCCAAGATAACCTCAGCCTACAATTTACTGTCATTGTTATGAAGTGTGACTTTGAAGTGTGACTTTGAGATTTGATGAAGATTAAAACTTGACAACTACTAAAACCCACAAAAATCTACACCTCACCTCCCCGAATACCTTTATACAGACCATAAATTTTGCCTACCTAAAACTACCTGGGAAAAACTTTTCTTCAATTTCCTTCTTTCCTCCCAGAATTCCACCATCTATCTCACCCGTGAGAATGACGAGGATAAAATGCTCTGATAAATTCAAAAACTTACAACATTGAAGAAGACAGATGGGTAATTTGGCCGAGCATGAGGAAAGAGCGAGTCATGGGAGGGAATTTATTTTTTTGCAATAAGCAGTTACAAACCGGAGTTCCAGGGTCAATTTGATAGCAGTACAGACACCCAAGCGCAGACGGAATTTGGAAGAATGTGCGTGCCTGAATCAATGGTCCGAATAGTCTGGACGGTCGGATTTGAGCTGCAGCGAAGTCAGTGGAGGGACATCCATGTCTATAAGAGGAATAACGTTTATGGCGGTTGATATGGATCACCCCATTTTTAGTAGCGCGTTTCGTTGGGGAGTTTTATAGTGCGATATGAATCACCAAATCTTTGGTGAACTTTGTCTTTTTACTTCATGATTTTGATCACTTTAAAATTGGGCCAAATTCTCTGTTTTTTTTAAGCATGTGAATATGTAATTTGGAGGAGTAATCACGTTGTCATTATAATATTAAGATTAAGAGTCAAACATATGTTTTTTTATGAAATTGGATGGAGATAACACATTATTATCTCATTTATCGCCTAAACTTTAAGAGGCAAATTGTCCAAAACTCTCCCGACCCAAGTTTTATGGACAAAATTCCCTATCAAACCAAAATAGTAACTCAAAATTTTGACATAATTTCGATTAAAATTAAAGCAAAAATTGGCCAGAAAAGTGAGGTGATCGGACTGCAAGATATTCTATGCTTAAGAAAAACACTTTATAATAATAATAATAACAACTTATTATTAAGTTTATGACTTAGCTAGACACCAACTTGATGTATGATACTACTAATTTATGTAATAAAGACCTTCTATGCAAATATTTGATTACTTAATGAAGTGGGCAAAAAAATATAATCATTTTTATCATAAACTGATACTTAAAAAATGAATGCATAAATTTATATTTATAGTATTTACTTGATAAAGTATTTTTTTTTTAACTTATAAAAAAGACATGTCATAAAGCATGGACATTCACAAGCTCAAGTTCAAGCTCACACAAATAATGTAGACTAGATTACTCCCCATAGAATGTTGAAAGAGTGTGTAGGAGGCCACATTCATAGGCTAGATGAAAAATACTAAATAGGTAACTAATGACCTAAAATCCTAGCAACCATTCCATGTAGGGAGACTAGCGACAATTTGGGATAGGGGCAGAAGACAAGTTAAGCTATAGATCATTTAGATTTGGCTACCACTAGACATTATATCGCCATCATAAGTTGTCACTAGTTCTTAAGAGCATATTGGCTCCATCGAGCTAACTAGATGAGCCTATTCCATGAGTAATCCCATAGATAAACACTAATAACATGCCATAAAGTAGCATGAGCTTGGAGAGCTAAACCCTAATTACAAAAAGAAATCAAGCTTCCATCAATAAATGCAACACATAGGGAGAGAGGGCTCGCATGGATACTAGCTTCATATACCTGCAATAAGCCTTGAAACTTGAAACTGGCGTGACGACTCCCACACTTAATTGGAGACTTGGCCCAAATGACATCACGTGGAGGGGATAATGGAGGCCACACGAAAGGAGATGGGGGAGGTGTGTCATCACGTTGACGAGCGAAGAAGGACAGAGAGATCTCATGCTATAGAAGGTTGGGGGGTGACTAGGAGCAACATGGTCGGAAGAAATATTCCATATGTGCTAAGGATATGGGGGTATATGGGAGGGGTACATGGAGGGGCTAATCATGGGGAAGAGTTAGGGAATAGGGTGAACACTAGAAACCCCATTTATTTCCAAAGTTCCTTCACGTAATCTACATGTTTTTTTTTAACATGAAGGAGAGTCTGACTTAAGAGAGTCACCCAAAATTGTGATGTTTTTAACTTCTCTCTTCTTGGTTACAAGGAGTGTCATATATAAGCTATAACTTTCCATATATAAGTCCCCATGCATACTTATCCACTATTATTCTATTTAGATTGAAGAGAATCCCTCCCCTCCTACCACTCCTAATTACAAACATAAATATTAATAAGATAAATTAAAAACAATATCATTAAATCAAGAACCCATTAATACATTCAAATAATTAACTATATAGAAATTTTTATTCTTTATATATTAATTTATAATTTTGATTTTTACATAATACCACTTTTTCCTCGCTAAAATAAAATGTCACGATTAGTTTTAGTGATAAACTTTTTATATTTTTGTTTGGGTATAATACTAGGTAATCAAATTTCATTATAATGACTTTTAAGTGATAGTAACTTGATTCAAATTCAATTTTAGTGTAAATACTTGTTTACTTGAGTTTGAAAATTTTAGCTAGGCAAAGTTTGGAGCCAGGACAAGTTTTGACTTGTAATTGATTTGTCATTTCAGGAGAGCGTTCCATTAGATTTTTGACCGTCATTCAATGGGATTTTTTATATAGTTATTTTTTCATTTAATTAATGGTGGTAATTGATTTGTCATTTCAGGCGAGCATTCCATTAGATTTTAGGTTTTGCACGTCATGGGATTTTTTATTTAGTTATTTTTTCATTTAATAAATTTACAATGAACATAAAAATGACGAAGCAAAATAATATAATAAAGAGCAGGTATGGGAATGGCCATGAATGGGGCCATGAGCTTACCTCAGAACAGGGGCCAAGTAAGTACTCGGGGTGAACCTGGTATGTAGGTTTGGAAAAAACAAAAGAGAGTTTGTGTGTACAGATAATTCATTCTGGTAAATCCAAAAGATGATGACATAACTAACGAGGATGTTGGTCCAAATTTAAGAGAAGACGTGAGGCTGTTGAGGTATGATTCAGAGGTCATCCTGATCTGGAAAAGGATACCAAAACTAGACATGACAGTTTGGAGCAGGAGACATATTCCAGACATCACAACTAAGCTTTGATCTTGTATATCTTTCCACATCACCAGTGGCATTATTATAGATGCGTTGAAAGCTTCGTTTGAATGTGGGAACAGTCTTAATTGTGATTGATAGAGCTTCGTTTGAATGTGGGAATAGTTTCTTTTCTTTTGAAAGTAATCCCCACTCTCATTCTTATAAGGTGTGACTTTCAGATTTTATGAAAATTAAGTCTCTAGTCTTAAAATTTGACAACTACTAAAACCCACACAAATCTACACCTCACCTATACCTATACAGGCCATGATGTTTACACACCATAATTTTTACACATAATACTGGTTATATATTTTGAATGTTCCATTGTCGTTATTCTTGTATGTAGAACCAGAACAATTTTTACACATAATACTGGTTATATATTTTGAATGTTCCATTGTCGTTATTCTTGTATGTAGAACCAGAACAATTTTTACACATAATACTGGTTATATATTTTGAATGTTCCATTGTCGTTATTCTTGTATGTAGAACCAGAACAATACCTTATGAATATCAACTAAGATTTCCATCCCAAAATTGGTGAATAGTATTGAGATTTATTTTGTTTAATAGTCATTTTTATTTCATTTTGAATGTCGTTTCCTGATATGAGTAAAGTCAATCAAATTTATTATTTAGCAAAAAGTTTTATTCAAAAAGATAGACAGTGTGATCCATTAATATTGTTATTATGGTTCCTTACAAATCACCCAGAAGATCAAAACTATGTACAAAAGCTAAGAGGGCATGGTAAATCGTCCTGGAATCTATGCCCATAGAAAATAATTGGGCATGGTAAATAGTCCAGGAATCTATGCCCACAGGAAATAATTGAGGTGTGTGAGTAGGTTATTTGTTGGATGTTATTTTTAATGGTTGGTCCTAATATTTGTTATCTTTTCAAATTAGGTTTAAATTTTTATTAGTAATATAATGAATTACAATATCTTAATAAATATTATTGTATTGGTTTTGAGCTTTCTAAATTTTTAAATAAATATATATCTACTAGTATGATAGAAACAACATCAATATAAAAATGGTTTTTTTTATTAAAAATATAATTGTGTATCTTCTGGCTGAGACCGCCTGCAAATTATATCTTCAATTTCCTTCTTTCCCAGAATTCCACTTTCTATGTCACCCGTGAATCACAAGGATAAAAATGCTCTAATAAATTCAGAAACTTACAACATTGAAGAAGACAGATGGGAAAATTGGCTTAGCATGAGGCAAGAGCGTGCGTGTCATGGAGGGATATCCTTTTCTTTTGTTTTCTTGCAATAAGCTGTTACAAGACGGAGTTCCAGTGTCAATTTAATAGCAATACAGACACCGTAGCGCAGATGGCATTTGGAAGAATGTGCGTGCCTGAAACAATGGTCCGGATAGTCATATAACAACTTAGACGGATTTGAGCTGCGGAGAAGTCAGCGAAGGGACATCCATCCCTATCAGAGGAATAGCGTTTATCGGAGTGGCCGTTGATTTGAATCATCCCATTTTTAGTAGTGCGTTTCGTTTTGGGAGTTTTAGAGTGTGATATGGATCACCCCACTTTTTGGTGAACTTTGTCTTTTGACTTCATGATTTTTTTTTGAACGATGTGAATATATATTTTTTTCCCTGGGGTTATTATGTTGTCATTATATAAATATATGCTTTTCATGAATTGGAGGAAGGAGATAACAAATTATTATTTTAACTATTTGATTTTAAATTGATGAGACAGATTGGCCAAAACTCCCAATACCTTAATTTTATGGACATAATTCCTTAGCAAAGCAAAGTAGTCTGAATTTTGACATAATTTTAATCAAAATTAAAGCAAAAGTTGCCCCGAAAAGTGAGGTAATTTGAGTGCAAAATATCTCATGTCTAAGAGAAACACTTTATAGTATAATAATAATAATAGTGTATTATTAATGTTATAACATAGCTAGACACCAAATTGATGTATGATACTACTAATTTATGCAATAAGGGACCCTTTATGCAAATATTTGATTACTTAGTGAAGTGAGCAAAAAATATCATCATTATTATCATAAACTAATACTTAAAAAATAAATGCATAAATTTATATCTATAGTATTTACTTGATAGAGTACTTCTTTTAAGCTCTATTTTAAAAGTTTGTTTGTTTGTTTGTTTGTTTTTTTTTTAACTTATAAAAAAGGCATGTCATAAAACATGGACATTCATTGGCTCAAGTTCAGGCTCATAAAAATTATGTAGACTGGATTACTCCCCATATAATGTTGAAAGAGTGTGCAGGGAGGCCACATTCATAGGTCTATATGAAAAATACAAATAGGTAACTAACGACCTAAAATCGTAGCAACCACTCCATGTAGGGATACTAGCAACAATTTGCGATAGGAGACAAGCCAGATTATAGATCATTTAGATTTGGCTAGCATGAGGCATTATATCACCATCACAAGTTGCCACTAGTTCTTAAGAGAATATTGGCTCCATCAAGATAACTAGATGAGCCTATTCCATGAGTAATCCCATAGTTAAACACTAGTAACATGCCACAAAGTAGCATGAGCTTGGAGAGCGAAACCCTAATTACAAAAGTCACAAGTGGCAACTCAATGCCACAAATCAAGCTTCCATCAAGGTTTATCTACTAAAGACATCATTAAACGTGGCCATTATAGAATCTATGCCAAGAAAAAACCTCCATGTGCAAACACTAATAGGGATGTAAACATATGTAACACCGTCGTGAGTAGGTAACAACTCATAACATAACATCAACCACAAAGGGTGATCATTTTCATATAACTCCACCCATGAAACACTTACATGGGATTATGAACAACTATTATAAGAGGAAACAAAAAGGAGCCACAAAAAGGTGTTATCATTACACCCTACATGAATATGCCACACTATCCTCTAGAGCCACCACATCTCCACATTCGACCACCCATAAACCTCCTCACCTTGTCCCATGATTGCTCCACATTATTTTGTGTCTAGAGGTGAAACCTTAAGGTTTGGTGCAAATTTCCAAGGGTAGGAAGGGAGCTGAGAGGTGCCTCTCCTTCCCAAAAATCTCTCTAAAAATAAGTAAAATTAAGGTATAAAATTCCTTATAAGTCCTTTAGTCTTTGGAGTTTATATAATATATTTCCTATGTTGGGGTGTATTACATTCAAGATTTCATTAATATCTCATCATGACCTCACTTAGACCATCATTTGAGCCTCTTCCATACATTATTATGGACACATATGAACACATTTGTTTCACTACTAGACATTCCCTACCATTTGGGACCATTTTCTACGTTTAAAATTTTTCTATTTGTGGTAGGTTAGTTTTAGTAGAGGGTGACACCTAGGATGATGTGTGGTAGTGATTGGCATTGACTAAGTTATGACATGGTAGTTTCTTCTCCATTAATGCATATTACCTTATCCCTGAGGTCCCTAGTTGTTAGGTCCTTATAATACTAGTGATTCCCCCAGTACTATTGTCGTTGTATCCCTTATTGTTATTGTTGTGACCCTATTGTCCCCATATTGTTATTATTGTGCCCCATAGAATCCCTCTATTGTTATTTTTGTGCCTTAATATTATTATTGTTAGGTTGGCTTGGTTATATTATGACCCCTTAGACTCCTATATATAGAAAGAAGGTTTTGTCATTTGAATCATCTAATAATTGTTCATTTGTGTAATGTAAAGAAGGTTTTCCCCTTGAAGAGGTTGAATTCTAAGGTGTTGATCTATATTTTCTATCTTTTTGTGAGTTGGTTTCATAACATTTGGTATCAGGGCTTTGGATTCTAGGGTTTCGCTTCTTCAAACAGGTGATCATGGAAGTTTTGCTATAACTTTTGTTTTGCTATATTTCAAAAGTTAAGAAAAAAAACCATTTGATTCTAAATCGTGTTGAACCTTCGGTCCAAATTTCATATTTTGTCTTACTATATTTGTGGAGATATGATCTGAGGAAGTTAAGGTTTTTGCAAGCTCCAGAATTTCATCTAGAATAGGTTATCGTGGAATTTTCACTATAACTCTTTCGCTACGAAGTTTCAGAACCTAAAAAAAAAACCCATTTGAGAATATATTGGTTTGAACCTCGACTCCGAGTTTCAAATTTTTTCTCACTATATTTTCAGATATATAATCTAAGGAAGTTAGGGTTTTCGCAAATCCCCGAATTACATTCCAAACAAGTCACCTTGGGAAAATCGTCATAACTTTTGTTCTGAGCATCAGATTGAATTTTCATAAGAAGTTACAGAAAGAGGACAGAATGTAGTTTTTTTGGGTATCATTTTCAGAACCTGAGGTTGAAACAGTGACCCACGACATGTCGTACAAGTTCTCTCTACTGAACCAGTCTATACTCAGGTCATCGTAGGAGATTTGGCATAAATATTCATTGGAGAATCCAATCTTGATCAGAATTGTGGGGTTAGAAAGATTACTCAGTGGGTTATTGCAGGAAGAAATTTTAGAACTGGGAGATCCAAAATTACAGAGATACATCAGATTCAATATCGAGCTCCTACAAAGTGAAAAAAGGTGTGTAGTTTTTTTAAATTTTTGCATAAGCTTGGTTTGAAAAATTAGTTTGAAGGAATTCAAAGGGCATAGTGAAGCATTATTATCGGTAATTGATGCCTCGAAGAAAGAAAATGGGAACACATAGTAAGCAACCTGAAATCTCTAGCATGACTCATGAAGAAGAGGAAGAAATGCAACATGAGATATCAAAATTACGAGACCAAGTGCAACAAATTTCACTCGCACAAAAAGTAACAGAAAATAAGATGAATGGTTTAAAGAAAGACGTAGAAGCTAAGATGGACGGTTTAAAGAAAGGCATGGAAGCTAAGATGGATGGTTTAAAGAAAGGTGTAGAAGGTAAGATGAATGACATGGAAGCCAAGATGGATGGCATGGAAGCTAAGATGGATGACGTGGAAGCTAAGATGGATTATTTAAAGAAAGGCATGGAAGATTTGCAAACAAATTTGAAGATGGATTTGACAAAGTTTCTACAAGAAATGCTTACTAATAGCAAAAGGGTAGTAAAGGAAACTCATGATGAGAACAAAATAAATGTTAATCATGATTTCATAGACTCTAACGTTGGATCGAAGAACCACCAAATCCCAAAGATCGATATGAGAAAGTTTGATGGCAAGGATCCCAGAACATGGATACTACAGATGGAGAAATTTTTCGATCTCCATAATGTGAAAAACACACAAAAGATACGCATTATGATGTCGGCCTAAGCGGACAATACCCACATTATGAAAATAAAATTGCATGTCACTGGTCCCTGGCCTTAATCACCCTCATACATGGTGAAAACATTCTTAAACCAAGGTTTAATGTTCTTAATTAAGTTTTATGCAGAAACGTTATATTTTACTATTCAATAGTCTAAACCTTCATTAACCTTTCCAATAGAACTTTATTCACCCTCATAAACTTTGGTTAATTCTATACCTCGTGCATATTAACCAACCCCACTCTTAACTTTGGTTATATTCGAACTTAACCCATAAAACCTTTATCTGCTTTATTTCTATTATAATTCTTATATAATAGAAATACACATAAAACACATGTAAGCCTTACTTTTCTGCCAATCCATAGCTTTTGCACATTTTCCGATGCTCTACCTTTATCGGATTCAGCCTCCACCGTTGATTTCACTCAATAAGATCAATGGTTGTCGCGTCGTATCGCCACTTAAACCCATTCATCCATCAGAACTCAAATCACTTAACTTGTGTTGATAGACTTCTCAGACCTGCTCAGGCCCAAGCCTTATCGGCTTCAATCTCCATCGTTGATCTCACCCTTCAATCTGACGGTTGATGATACACCCAAGCATCGCACATTGCAAATCTCATTTTCTTAAGGCCAAGGTCCATCCACTCATGAAATATTGCGATGCAAAACTAATCAGAGATCCCCCACCATTGATCAAAGCACACTTGATCCAAAGGTTAACAACGATATTGGGCGAGCCACTTGCACGAGGATTATCCTCCCAATAAAGCAGTTTCACCTCTCCTCCGACGTGCTACGTGTTCACTGCTAAATGGAATCAGGTGACCACCCTGAATTACCACTTAACACTTTTTCTTCACCCGATAAACAACACCCGCTTATAAACCCGTATTTCTTCCTTGACTATTGTACGAGCTGATTGGTTCGCGATGACTATTATATATAAGAGGCCATCAAATCTACAGTTTGCAGGACTCCAACTAGCACACGGATTAAAATAGGTTTAACCCCCACAGTTGATTGTGATCTAAGAAGTTGAATATGAGATCAACAACTAGGAGCAAGTGTTGGACTTCAACCACAATCAAGAAAATTTGTACTCTCCTAGCCCCGTAGTTGTTGATCATTGTCGATCTAACAGATATGTCGATCTGACGATCTAGATATATTCCTCCGCCATTAATATCCATCAGTCTAAATGATTTGACGGCTCCTTTGCACGTTTACTTCCTTCCTTCATGCCTTTACTTTCTTCGCCTTTACGTGGTTTCTCAAAGTTCTCTATGGTTTTAGGTTCCTCTAGGTTTTAGTGTATTTATTTGTCCTACAACACAACCCCCTCTTGGACTTAACTCCACATACTTTAATCACTATCACTCTTCAATCTCAACTATGATCCTTCAGATGGATTCAAGTGATCCAATACGATCCTTCATATCACTTCTTCTCTATGTTTTGCTCGAACTCCACCTACAACCTCTGTTACACAGAACTTGCTCTAGTTCACACACAAATTATAACTAAAGTACTCCATACGCACACATAAAATCATAATCGAGTTGTTTGTATTAATAAATAGGTATTTACACAAGAACTCTCTCCTTAGCTTGATCTTATGTATTAATGGTCTATGTCTTCCTACCTGCCTGTAGGCTTACAATCAAACCTCTAACTGACAACCTCTAACTATCTAAGCAACTAACTATCTAACTTGACTAACTAGCTAACCCCTGACTATACCTTTTAGGCTTACATTTATACAAAAGGATTCTACAACCAATTCCTGGTTTAGATCCATAACCTTCTCAACAAAATTCTAAAATCTCTTCGTTATCTCTAAGGATCCTCTCTAATCCACAAAATCATGAACTAACTCCTAATCTAATTTTCACAATTAATTCTCAAATCTCTTAATCTCTCAACTATCTTGATTCTCTCATGTTCTCCTACATTCGAGAAAATTTACAAATATGCCTCACTATACTTAATTAAATCCCTATTCTAGCTTCTCTCATTAAAATCACTTAAGACCTTAATAATTACATTAATTCAACACTTAGGAAACCAACTTCCTTAAAACAAAAGACCCCCCTATGTCTACTAAAATACAATGATTCTTTTGAGCTAAATGCTCCTGCATCAGACTCCCAAACTAGAAAACATTCATGATCTCCTGATCATGTGTCTTCATATGTTGGTAGAAAACCTCGAGAGTCCCAAACTTTAGTTTGTAGTTGTTTGAATGCTATGCACCTTTGATGTTGTTGTATGTTTGTTGTCTTATGTTTCATCTTCCTCTCCTTGTCAATTAGGTTCAAGTTCTGATTGATCATCCTTCCTGCTATTGTCAATCTCCTCCATATGGATTGTTTCATCATCAATTGCCATAATCCTTCAATCTCCATTTCCAGCACATCCTTGGACTGGTCCATACTCTACCACTTACTTCTACCTATTTCTCTTTGTTTCAGTTTGTTGTTGTTGTCCACTAACTCTTCAAACTATTGTTCTTCTCTTCGAAGTTGTTGAATTCTTACTCTTACTCTTACTATTTATGCCTTCCTTTCATCCTTACCCTCTTTCATGATTATCTCTTTCTGCATTGAATCATGACTTTCCAATCTCTTTCATGATTATCTATTTTTGCATTGAATCATGACTTTCCAATATTCTCTCCAGCAATTGAAAATCTTTGTTCCATGGATTAAAATCTTCCACATAATCCTCTTCTACCATCTTTACTTGGTTGCTCATCTGTGCCAAATTCCCTCCAACATCTACAACTAAACCTGCACTCACAAAACAATTATTAAAATAAAAAACATAAGGCCTCAATGCTTCTTCTTGTTTTGGAAACACTTCAATATGCTGCTCTGATTTCTCCTCTTATATCAACACATCAATATGTTGATTCAACCTCTTTAAAGAATTCTCTCATGTACTCTCAAGACTATCAGTTAGTCTCCCCTCCACATCATCTGCTCTAATGATGTCTTTCTGCTCTTGTCCACTGTAGTGAACTCCTTCCTCCACAATCACACTGCCATACTTTGAATTTCCTAGCAAATACTCTAGCAATTCAATTTCTCTATGACACTCCATAAGTACTTCATAATTACTTATGGTTCCTGCATTTATACACAAATTATCAGTTCGAAAATTACAAGGTTCAACAGTCTCAATTGTTGTTTCACATATCACTTCTTCATACTAAATTTCATCTCCTTTGACAAGAATTTTTTCCTGTTTTGTCACAAATTCACATCAATGTATTACTAAATTCTTTCTGCTACAATAATTCACTGCTTTTCTCATTCAAGAGACATTCTCCATCATTATTTACTTCAGAATTTTTATCTTCTGAAAGATACTCTTCTATACTTTTGACAGCTTCAAAAGATTGCTCATCCTTTGCAAAACCTGTAATCACATCAAAATTATTAGATTCAACAATATAAGGTTTTACATTCTCTTGTTGGTCTACATTTGTCCAATAGTTCAAAAAATCATCAATAATTCCTTCTTCTTCATCCAGAACTTCACCTTGCTCTGGTTCACAAATGGACACTTCCATTTCCAACTTAGCTTCTCTGAGTTTTTCTATCAGCCACTTTGCTTGCCTTTGTTGTAGCCTTCTCTGTAACTTATGCCACTTTACTGGCTTCTTCTTTAATACCCAACCTTGTCTTTGGTTTTCCTCAAGTATCATCCCTAATACATTGAGTTGTTCTTTCATCTCAACAATCTCTTTGTCGATTTCATCTTGACTCATTCTCTTGCCATTTGCCTTGGTATCCTCCTTCTTCACTTTTATTTTTCTGTCGTCTTCCTCAGAACCTCTGCTATGACTATCAGTAGTCGTCTTCTCCTTCTCTATCTTCATGAGCTCCTTACTCACTTACTATGAGCTGCATTAAAGCTTCTGCAACAGCAAATCCTCCCTGCCACCACTTACCTCACCAAGCTTTCCTCTGTACTTGGTCTTTTGGCAAGCCCTTGTTTCTCTATCTCTTGAACCTCTTTTGAGAACTTCTCTTTGCTCCTTCTAGGCTTCAAATCATATGCACATTCTAATAACACAACCATGCTCTTGTATTTCAATCACAATAAAATACTTGGTTCTGACCACCTCTTCTTTCCCTTAGAAAGTCTTATCAGCTTCCTTCATTACTTAGCAATTTTACCCACATCCTCTGTGGAATTGCCTTTGTGAGCTGCAACAATACCTCTACAGTAACAAGTCTCCTTCTTGCTACATATGCCTCACTAAGCTTCTCTCCTCTGAGCTCAGTATTTTAGCATTTCTCTAGTTCTTTCCTCTGGAATGAATTGAGCACTCCTTCCTCTAGGTTGTTGAAATCTTATCACCTTCTTATGCTGCTACCTGTGCATCAATATAAAGAACACAAACTCTCCAATATTCAAATCAAATTAAAACAAAACATATCATCTCACCTTCAAGACCTCTACATGACGTTGTTCTACCATTCACCTGCACTTTGAATGGATTGTCCTCTGTTTCCTTGCATTTGCAAGTTCTACTACACATTATCTCTGTGTGCCTATTGTTTTCATATTAGAATATGATCTCCTCTTGCTTGGATACACACCTTAAAACATAACTCTGTTCTAAATTTTCTCAAAGATCTTTTACACAGAATTCTCTTATTCTGTTCTGATATCAATTGTTTCAACCACAATTCTGCTCTGATACCAAATGATGTCGGCCTAAGCCAACAATACCCACATTATGCAAATAAAATTGCATGTCACTAGTCCCTGGCCTTAATCACCCTCATACATGGTGAAAACCTTCTTAAACCAAGGTTTAATGTTCTTAATTAATTTTTATGATAAATGTTATATTTTAATATTCAATATTCTAAACCTTCATTAACCTTTCCAGCGGAACTTTATTCACCCTCATAAACTTTGGTTAATTCTATACCCCACACATATTAACCAACCCCACTCTTAACTTTGGTTATATTCAAACTTAACCCATAAAACCTTTATCTGCTTGATTTCTATTATAGTTCTTATATAATAGAAATACACATAAAACACATGTAAGCCTTAACTTTCCACCAATCCACGGCCTTTACATATTTTTCGACACTCTACTTTTATTGCATTCAGCCTCCACTATTGATTTCACTCAATCAGATCAATAGTTGTCGTGTCGTATCTCCCCTTAAACCCATTCATCCGTCGGAACTCAAATCACTTAGCTCGCGTTGATAAACTTCTCGGGTCTGCTCAGGCCCAAGCCTTATCAGTTTCAATCTATGCTATTGATCTCAACCTTCAATCTGACGGTTGATGATACACCCAAGCATCGCACATCGCAAATCGCATTTTCTTAAGGCCAAGGTTCATCCACTCATGAAACATTGTGATGCTAAACTAATCGGCGATCCCACACCGAGTTAAGCCGACAATACCCACATTATGCAAATAAAATTGCATGCCATTGGTCCTAGGCCTTAATCACCTGATCCATGGTGAAAACCTTCTTAAACCAAGGTTTAATGTTCTTAATTAAGTTTTATGCAGAAACGTTATATTTGAATAACCAAAGTTTGACGCTTAATTAATCCTTTCCATTTGGACTTTATACACCCTCACAAACTTTCGTTAATCTTTATGCCCCATGCATATTAAGCAAACCCCACTCTTTAACTTTGGTTATATTCAAACTTAACCCATAAAACCTTTATCCGCTTTATTTCTATTATAATTCTCATATAATACAAATACTCCACAAAGCATACGTAAACCTTACCTATCTGCCAATCCATGGTCTTTGCACATTTCCCGAAGCTCTACCTTTTTCGTATTCATCCTTCACCGTTGATTTCACTCCATCAGATCAATGGTTGTCATGTCATATAGACACTTAAACCCATTCATTCATCGGAACTAAAATCACTTAACTCACGTTGATAAACTTCTCGAGTCCATCGTCGATCTTACCATTCAATCCAACGGTTGTTGTTCCACCCGAGCATCGCACATCACAAATCGCATTTTCTTAAGGCCAAGGTTCATCCACTCATGAAATATTGTGATGCGAAGCTAATTGGAAATCCCCCACCGTTGATCAAAGCACACTTGATACAACAATTAACAACGATATTGGGTGAGGCACTTGCACAAGGATTACCCATCCGATAAATTGTTTTCCTCTCTCCTCTGACGTGCTATGTGCCAAATGCTAAATGGAATCGGATGACCACCCTGAATTACCACTTACCACTTTTTCTTCACCCGATAAACAACACCCTCTTATAAACCCGTATTTCTTCCTTGACTATTGTACGAGCTGATTGGTTCGCGATGACTATTATATATAAGAGGCCATCAAATCTACAATTTGCAGGACTCCAACTAGCACACGGATTAAAATAGGTTTAACCCCCGCAATTTATTATGATATAAGAAGTTGAATATGAGATCGACGACTAGGAGTGAGTGTGGGACTTTAGCCACGATCAAGAAAATCCGTACTCTCCTACCCCCACAATTTCTGATCACCGTCAATCTAATAGACCTGTCAACTTGATGATCCAGATCTATTCCTCCGCCATTCTTCTTCCGCCATTAATATCTGTGGATCTAAACAATCTGACGGCTCTTGTGCATGTTTACTTCCTTCCTTCGTGCCTTTACTTTATTTTCCTTTACGTGGTTTATCAAAGTTCTCTGTGGTTTCAGCTTCCTCCAGGGTTTAGGGTATTTAGTTGTCCTGCAACACAACCCCCTCTTCGACTTTACTCCACATACTTTAATCACTGTCACTCTTGAATCTCAATTATTATCCTTTGGATGGATTTAAGTGATCCAATATGATCCTTCATATCACTTCTTCTTTGTGTTTTGCTCGAACTCCACTTGCAACCTCTGTTACACAGAACTTACTCTAGTTCACACACAGATTATAACTAAATTACTCCATACACACACATAAACTTAGAATCGAGTTGTTTGTATTAATAAATAGGTATTTACACAGGAACTCTCTCCTTGGCCGGATCTTCTGTATGAGTGGCCTCTGTTTTCCTACCTGCCCGTAGGCTTACAATCAAACCTCTAACTGACAACCTCTAACTATCTAAGCAGCTAACTATCTAACTTGACTAACTAGCTAACCCCTAACTATGCCTTTTAGGCTTACATTTATACAAAAGGATTCTACAACCAATTCTTGGTTTAGATCCATAACCTTCTCAACAAAATGATAAAATCTCTTCCTCATCTCTAAGGATCCTCTCTAATCCACAAAATAATGAACTAACTCCTAATCTAAGTTTTACAATTAATTCTCAAATCTCTTAATCTCTCAACTATCTTGATTCTTGCATGTTCTCCTACATTTGAGAACATTTACAAATATGCCTCACTATACTTAATTAAATCCCTATTCTATCTGCTCTCATTAAAATCACTCAAAACCTTAATAGTTACATTAATTCAACAGTTAAGAAACCAACTTCCTTAAAACACAAGACCCCCTATGTATACTAAAACACAATGATTCTTCTAAGCTGAATGCTCCTACATCACATTACAACTTTATATTTGGAACCAAATCTGTTTGTATGGTATAGATGGCTTTTCTCTCGTAAACAAATAGTCACTTGGGCTTTTTTAACGAATGAAATGATAGCACATTATGAGGATACAAAAAGAAACACTTTTTTTAGCCAATTGATAAATCTCAAACAAAAGGGTTTAATGATGGAGCACATTGAGGACTTCCAAAAATTGAATATAAGAGTAAAAGATATTCCAGAGGAGCATAGGATTGATGTATTCATAGGGACTTTAAAAGATAACATCCAACATGAGGTTCACCTTTGGGAACCGGATTCATTGGAGAAGGCATTCAGGTTGGCAAGAAAAATGGAAAGCAAAATTATGGCAACAAGGAAGCATACCACTGACAATCATAACGATGGAAGTGTTACTGCCCCTAGCCATCCACAACCTAAAAGGTTGACACCACAACAATTGGAAGAAAAAAGAGCAAAAGGGCTTTGTTACAGTTGTGATAGCAAATACACTAATGGTCATAAGTGTGTCGAGAAGAAATTATTTTACATAGATTGTGAAGAAATCATTTTACATAGATTGTGAAGAAGAGGAATAAAAGGAACAAGAAACATTAAATGAAGAGAATATACACCAGGAACAAACCCTAGAAAAATAAGAAATGAATCTAACCATATCTTGTAATGCATTGGCTGGAATTACCACTCCTCAAACTCTCAATATAGAAGCGCATATCAAGAATAAAAAGGTAATAGTGTTGATTGATTTAGGAAGTACCCATAATTTTATTCATTGTAAGATAGCCAAGGAATTGAATTGCTTCCTATATCCAACACCAGAGTGTCAAGTGATGGTTGCAAGTGGAGCGAACCATAAATTGCTCAGGAAAGTGCCATAATATCAGGCTATCCATGGGATAATATGTATTGAATAGCCCAATTATTTCCATTCCAATGGGTGGTGCTGATGTTGTACTAGGAGTCCAATGGCTACAATCCTTAGGTACAATAGCTTTTAATTTTCAAGGACTTTTCATGAAATTCTCTTCAGAATGAAAGGAATTTGAATTAAGGGGCATCATAGGGAAACTGAAAAAGATAATCAACTCTAACGGAATGACAAAACTTCTAAACAAAGAACAACGAGGCATAATTTCACAATTATGTTCACTAGAGCTTCCCACATCGAAATCATCCATTTCTCTAGATCTCCAAAATGTCTTGGACAATAATTCCAAGGTATTTGAGACTCCTAAATACCTCCCACCTATTCATGATCATGATCACGCTAATAATTTGATTCCAAGAAGTGTTCCTCCAAACATCAAGCCTTACAGATATCCCTATGTCCAAAAGTGAAATTGAACTTATGGTTGCAGAAATGCTAGAGGCTGGTATAATTCAACCTAGTCAAAGTTCTTTCTCTGCTCCAGTAGTATTGGTTCACAAGAAGGACGGATCATGGCGCATGTGTTCAGATTATAGGGAACTCAACAAGCTCACTATTAAAGATAAATTTCCCATTCCTGTCATTAATGAATTGCATGGATCAATTTACTTCACCAAGTTGGATCTTCATTCAGGATGTCATCAAATCAAAATGAAGACTAAAGACGTTCCAAAAATAGCATTTAGAACTCATGAGGGTCATTATGAATTTTTGGTCTTGCCTTTTGGCCTTACTAATGCACCTTCTACATTTCAAGGTTTGATGAATTTCATTTTTAAACCCTTCCTTAGAAAATTTGTGTTAGTATTTTTTGATGATATACTAATCGACAACAAATCTTGGAAGGATCATGTCCAACACGTTGACATGGTGCTCAAACTATTGGAGGATAAACAATTATATGAAAAAATCTCCAAATGTTTCTTTGGAGTACAAGAGGTGGAATATCTGGGTCATATTGTATCTCGTGAAGGTGTTAAGGTAGACCCTAGCAAAATTAAAACCATTAAGGAATGGAAAATCCACACATCCATAAAGCATCTACGAGGATTTCTCAGGTTGACAGGGTATTATCACAAGTTTGTTAAGAATTATGGGAGAATAGTAGCACCTCTAATAACATTATTGAAGAAAGATGCATTTTCATGGACTCCAGAAGCAACGAAGGCCTTTGAACATCTTAAAGAGGCAATGTGCCAAGCACCAATCTTAGCTACACCAGACTTCACAAAACCTTTATTGTGGAATGTGATGCCTCAAGAAATGGAATTGGTGCTGTTTTAATGCAAGAATAAAGACCCATTGCTTTCAAAAGTCGTCCAATCAAAGGAAAGTTTTTACACAAAGCTATTTATGAGAAGGAAATGTTGGCAATACTCCATGCACTTAAGAAATGGCGACCCTACCTAATGGGAAGACACTTCAAGGTAAAACCAGATCATGATAGCCTTAAATACTTTTTAGAACAAAGATTATCCTCTGAAGAGCAACAAAAGTGGGTCACAAAGATGTTGGGTTATGACTTTGAAATCATCTACAAAAAAGGGAAGCAAAATGTGTGGCAGATGCATCAAGAAAGGATGAGGATGTGGAAGCATTGTTGTGCACGATTTCTATTATCCAACCAGATTGGATAAACGAAGCAAGGGAGGAATGGAAGAATGATGAAGAAGTGTGGGCACTTATTCGAAAGTTACAACAAGATTCCAGTACATCTGATACATTTAGCTGGACAAATGATTCATGATGGTATAAGGATAGATTATACCTATGTAAGAATTCCCAACTCAAACAAAAGATTCTTAAGGAATTGCACACATCTCCCTTAGGAAGGCACTTAGGATTTCTAAAAACCTACCATAGGGTTAAGAAGGAATTTTTTGGGATGGCCTTAAATCGAATATTCAAAATTTTGTGGTGGAATGTTTGGTTTTCCAACAAAATAAAGTGGAAACAATTAAGACCCCGAGACTATTACAACCTTTATCCATTCCAAGCCAACATTGGGAGGAGGTTTCAATGGATTTTATCATAGGTTTACCAAAGTCCAAAGGAAATGGTGTTATCATGGTGTTAGTTGATAGAATTACCAAGTATGCACACTTTTGTGCATTATCTCATCCATTTAAAGCCAGTACAATTTATACTGCATTTATGGAAACAATTCAAAAGCTACATGGAAACCCAAAGATTATTGTAAGTGACAGAGATCCCATTTTCACTGGAAATTTTTGGACATGATTATTTTCTTGTCTTGGTACTCAGTTAGCTCACAGTTCATCTTATCATCCTCAATTTGATGGGCAAACTGAGATAATAAACAATGTTTGGAAGGATATATTTGTTGCTTTGTATCTGATGAATAGACACAATGGGTCAAATGGTTGCCTCTGGTTGAATGGTGGTATAACACTTCCTTCCATACTACAACAAAAATGATCCCATTTATGGCACTTTGTGGATATCATCCTCCATCCATCACATCATATTTAAGAGAAAATTCTAAGGTTCAAGCAGTGGAAGATCACAATGAGCATCAACAACAAGTTCTCCAACTCTTAAAGGATAACCTCACCTTGGCGCAGAATAGAATGAAACAATAGGCATATCAACATCGCAGCGAAATAATTTTTGATGTAGGTGATTGGGTATTCCTACAACTACAACCATATAAACAAATGTCCCTCAAGAAAGCTAAGAAGGATAAAAAATTATCACCAAAAAGTATTATGTTTCATACAAGGTGTTGTAAAATATAGGTACTATGGCATATAAATTGGAGCTTCCTGCAGCTTCCCGAGTGCACCCAGTTGTCCATGCTTCATGCTTAAAGAAGGTTATAGGTGACAAGCTTCCAATTCAAACAATATTTCCAGAACTTGATGAGGAAGGAAAATCATATTGGAACCTGAAGTAATCAAAGAAACAAGAACTCGACAGCTACGAAATTGATCAATTTTAGAGTATCTCATCAAGTGGAAGAACTTACCCGTTGAAGATTCCACATGGGAGGATGAGAATTTTATACAGTAGCATCCAGAGCTACTCAAGCGTTGAGGACAACACTTTTTTGAAGGAGAGGAGCATGTTAGGTCCCTATAATACTAGTGATTTCCCCATTACTATTGTCGTTATATCCTTTATTGTTAATGTTGTGCCCCTATTGTCCCCATATTGTTATTATTGTTCCCCATAGAATCCCTCTATTGTTATTTTTGTGATTTTATATTATTATTGTTAGGTCGTCTTGGTTATATTGTGACCCCTTAGACTCCTATATATAGAAAGGAGGTTTTGTCATTTGAATCATCTAAGAATTGTTCATTTGTGTAATGTAAAGGAGGTTGCCCCCTCGAAGAGGCTGAATTCTAAGGCATTGATCTATCTTTTCTGTCTTTTTGTGAGTTGGTTTCATAATACTAGTTACTAATGTGCATTACCTTTTTTATTTTGGGAGACTATCTTATCCACTCACCTACCAAACTTATTTGTTGGCTTTAGTCTTATTTAGAGTTTATATGGATAGTTATTACATGCCAGAGTTATTACATTTTGGTTAAAATTACTTTTCGCTAACCCTTAGATATGTTTTTAATTTAGGTTCTCCCACTCCATTTTTGGTACTAGCTATTCTATGCATGTACACTAGTTAACTAAGCGTATGAATAAGTCAACCCCAATCTAGCTCGAATTGCTTTTTTCTTTTGGAGAGGTTATTTATTGAGTTAATGCTTAACAATACTAGCATATCACAATTTTATAAGTAGTTTGAATTGTCCCTTTAGATACTTAATCAATTTTTTTAGTAGTTTTATTCTATCTTCTCTTTTGTTTTGTAGTAGATATTCTAGTATTTTTTCATAGCTAGATGTTGTGCTTATTCTTAGAATATTACATGGTATTATAGAATTAATAAGTTTGTGAAGAATATTGATATTTTATTACAAATTTGAAAAGTTAGAACTACCTAAAGAGAATGGACCAACTCACTGTGATCCTCACTCCTTTCAATTACTCTGATTGGAAGCCAAAGACCCAACTATTGATGTACAACAAGGGACTCTATAGGATCATAATGGAGATTGAAATTGAGCCTACATCAACTATTAAGAAACTAAAATACTTTGATGGAATGGAGGAATCCCATGGGGTTCACTGTTTTTCCATCTCCCATGATTTGTTATTTCATGTAGAAGGTTGTAAAACTCCCTCATGTAGTTTGGACCAAAGTGGATGGGATGTTTGGCAATAAATATGAGTTGAGAGGATATCAGCTAGAGAATGATCTAATTTCACTAACTTTGAGATCCAACAAGACTTCTTTATAGCATATAAGACTTTGATGACTTAGGTAAAATATCGTGGCATAGCTTAGAAAGAGAAACAACTCATTTCCTAAGTACTTTCTAAGTTAGGACTTTGGTATTATGTCTTTGTCTCTTATTTCCTTACTACTAAACTCTTTGTAGGTAAAGATTGGAAGATGTTATCTGTGGATTATTTTATTGTAATTGATACATAAGAAGACTAAGCTCATACATATGGGGGCTCTTAGGTCTTCAAGACACTATGTTCTTGCATTGCATGAATCAAGTAAGAAGACTACATAGAAGAAAAAGTGTAAGTAGGTACCAGAGAACAAGAAGGAAGAAAAGCAAAGGCCTATTAAGGAGGGTTCAAATTCCAAGGAAGAAAATTCCAAGAAGGAGAAGAAGTGCACATATTGTGATAGGGGGTTCCACTCTGAGAGATATTACATGAAGAAAACCATTGATTAGATGGCACTAGAACTCCATCAACATCAATTAGATGATTTCATACTAGATAATGCAATGAAGAAGAAAGGAGACTATCCACTAGAGGACAAAGGTAAGGGTCATGCAATGTTAACTATAACTTCATCTCCTCATACTTGGGTACTTGATTTAGGAGCTACACATCATATGGCTTCTTCAACACACTCTTTCTTTCACTTGGAAACTTGTATTAGGCCACCCATTCTTATGGGAAATTATTCTCCTATGGATACTGTGGACAAGGGAGAGTTTACTTATGATCTTGGTGTTATCACTCAAATTTTCCTTGAAGTTGTTAGAAAAAGGAAAGGGGTCCGAGGTAACCACAAACCAATCTTTTAAGTACAGAAACTAGTCAATTTGTACTCAAAGAGGGATCTCTCTTTATGATTTAACTTTGTTTATGAGATATTAGGCTAGTTATGAAAGCTTGGGGGGTTTTGATTTTGTTTGGTGGTGGAATTCAGGAGCAGATGGATAGAACAAGGTATTTCACGCCATTGGGCTATGGAGTCAACTGAAGATGGCTTAACTGGATCAGGTGATTTAACAAAGGAGAATTTCACAGGGCAAGATAGCTAAACAAAAGACAAATGATAGCTTAAAAGGGTGAAATGGTCTTGAAAGGGAGGAAGGGCAATTAAAAATTCTTCAAAAAAGTTTAAGATAAGGGAAAGTGGGTGCTCATTAACAAAAAGCAATTAAGAATTCTTTATTAAATGGCCACAATGATAAACTATGAAAGCGGGGAGAAATTAAGAATTCCCTACCTATGATATGTTGGGTTGTGTTATATTCTTTCCACGTAGTTAACAAGGGGTTTGAGGGGCACCCATAATCCCACTTTATGGGGTTCAGGGCAGCGCCCCAGAAAATTTTGGTTTTGGACCCTATGTTAGGTTGGGCGGACCCACCTATGGTTTTGTGCATGATTTTCGTACATGTTTTTTGGACACGATGGTTTTCGGTCCATGGTATTGGATGCTTCGGCATGTATAAATATGTATTATAACATTGGAAGGAACATACTAAAAAATCAAGTTGGTAGTCTTGGTTTTGGGATCCAGGGGAAATTCTTTGTGTATATGTGTTTTATGTGTTCTACTCTCGCATTATTTATTTTCTGTGTTTTAGAATTGTATGCAGGTAATTTCTGTATGGGATTAAAAATTACATTTGGTATCGGAGCAGTTTTGGCTTCAAGGGGACGCCTTTGTTGCTGAGGGGTTTCGCTCGGGCCTGTGGTAGACCCTATTTAGTGAAAGATCTGCAAGATTGATTCTAGTGGTGAAAGAAGATGACGAGAAGTGGAAAGATAAAGATAGAGAAATTTAATGATCAAATTCTTGAGTTGTGGAAACTCAAGATGGAGGATCTGTTGGTGGACAAAGATCAGTGGATCGCGGTAGATCCAGGTACTAAACCAACAGGAGTATCCAATGAAGAATGGAAGAAGTTGGATCGGAAGGCAAAGAGCACAATACGATTGTGTGTCTCAGATTCAGTATTGTTGAATGTATCAGGGGAGGCTATGGTGAAGGCTTTGTGGGACAAGTTAGGGACTTTGTACCAATCTAAGTCTCTGGTGAATAAACTGTTCTTGCAGAAAAAGTTGTATAACCTGAGGATGAAAGATGGAGACTCAATGATAGAGCATCTAAACGCATTTAATACTGTGGTAAGTCAGTTAGAATTTGTTGATATTAAAATTTCAGATGAAGATAAGTGCATTAGTTTGTTGTGTTTTCTACTAAATTTGTGGGATAATTTGGTTATTGCAATAGGTAGCAATGCAACTACCTTACATTTTGATGAAATAGTCTCATCCTTGCTGACAGAGGAGATAATATAAAAAAATATGGAGAGCCAGAATGGTGATGCCTTTTCTGTACGAGGACAGTCCCAGAACAGAAACAAAAATAAGTCATCGAGTGGGAGATCTAAATCTAGAGGGAGATCTAAATCTCCAGGAAAACCTGTAAAGGTGGTGTGCTTGAAATGTGGAAAGGAAGGGAACTTCAAAAGGGACTATAAATCTAAATCTCCTGATAAAGGAAAGGGATCTAATTATGCTCCTTCTGTAGAGGCGAAAACCACCTCAGATGAAGGTGGGGATGTGTACTTGGCTTCTTCAAGTACACATGTAGATCATGAGGCATGGTTAATGGACTCAGGTGCATCATTTCACTTCACTCCCCATAGAGAGTGGTTCTACGAGTATGAGAAATATGATGGTGGTGATGTC